>CM034536.1:17184293-17243843 GCA_020002185.1 Paraescarpia echinospica | reverse complement strand
GATGTCTGCCAGGGTAGTGTAGTCAACTACCACCACTAGCTTGTGAGGATGTCTGCCAGGGTAGTGTAGTCAACTACCACCACTAGCTTGTGGGGATGTCTGCCAGGGTAGTGTAGTCAACTACCACCACTAGCTTGTGAGGATGTCTGCCAGGGTAGTGTAGTCAACTACCACCACTAGCTTGTGAGGATGTATGTCAGGGTAGTGTAGTCAACTACCACCACTAGCTTGTGAGGATGTCTGCCAGGGTAGTGTAGTCAACTACCACCACTAGCTTGTGAGGATGTCTGCAAAGGTAGTGTAGTCAACTACCACCACTAGCTTGTGAGGATGTCTGTCAAGGTAGTGTAGGCAACTTACCACCACTAGCTTGTGTGGATGTCTGTCAGGGTAGTGTAATAGTTCGGTCGGTGGGATAGGCGTATACCACGATCAATTGCTTCCTCTTCTTAAGAACGGAGACACGAGGCTGGTGTCGTCATCGAAGTCATAGGGGTCGTGGCTGATAGGTGGTGGTGGTGGTGGTGGTGGTGGTGGTGGTGGTGGTGGTGCAGTGATTGGGCGAGGGGGGTCACTCCGTGATATGGGAGCGACCGAGCATACCGGCTTTGCTGCTGCTGCTGCTGCTGACAGGGCCGTTCTTGTAGGCAGTTGGATCTTCAGTACTCTATGAAATAAACCACAATACATGTACGCGTGCGTGCTTACAACACTTTTCAAAATAAGGCGCATGCGCACTTAACACATACTGCCTAGTCTACCGTTATTCTACAACATATCGCGCATGCGCACTTCACACTAATACCGTTATCTTACTCAATTACGCGCATGCATACTTAACACATCGGAGGCATTTGTTTTCGGAAAAAAATTACCGGTCACGTCAGTACATTCATCGTCAAATGTGTCTGTACATCAAATTTCTCTAATATCACTTCACCGCACGATTCCCTACCACACACTGAACATATACAACGTTTATTTTCATGCTTTCAGCTTTTCGTTTATTGTTTTTGAAAATGCATTGTTCTCCGTTCACATTCCGATCACGATAAGCAGTAGTGTCATGCGCCACCGCTGTTTTTGACGCTGCGCGCGAGGGCGCGCTCATTGCTCATTCACCATTTTCCAGTCAGACACTCGTGATCGTTTCTCAATGTCTCATCGGTTTGTCACAATGGACAACACAACATCATCATCGTCTCATCGTACGCCAACACATCGGTAAGACTGCTTTTATGTATGCATGCATGTGTGCGTGCATGCGTGCATGCATGCATGCATGCATGCGTGTGCGCGTTCATGCATTGCCACCCTTTGTTTAAACAGTTGTAAGCACGTAAGCCTGCTTTTACGCATGTCACAATGGATAAAACATCGTCTCCTCACACGTCAACACACTGCTTTTATGCATGCATGCATGTGCGCGTGCGTACATGCCACCCTTTGTTTAAACAGTTGTAAGCACGTAAGCCTGCTTCGTACATGTATTGTGGTTTATTTCATAGAGAGATCCAACTGCCTACACGTACGGCCGCCCTGCCAACAGCAGCAACAAAGCCAGTATGCACGGTCGCCCCAACATCACGGAGTGACCGCCCTCGCCATGCATGCATGCGTGCATGTATGCATGGTTCTCATTTTATTTTAGCGCCCCTTGTTTAAACACGCGTACATGTATTGTGGTTTATTTCAGTAAGCCTGCTTTTATGCATGCATTGTTCTCATTTTATTTTGGCGCCCTTTGTTTAAACACACCTACATGTATTGTGGTTTATTTTCATAGAGAGATCCGACTGCCTACAACCGCCCTGTCAACAGCAGCAGCGACAAAGCCCAATTCGACGACAAACGCTGGAATAAATGTCACCGTGATGAATATACAATGCACACAGCAGTCTATAATAAATACTCTCTCTACTACTCACGTTTCCACTCGTCTGTATCCACTGCATAAACACCCTACGTACAGTGCCACCAACCTATTCACTGAACGATAGTGTATTTATGCATTGGTTTCGATTTAATCGTACTACTAGATTTATTTACTTATTTAAACGCACAACGCATTGGTTTCGTTTTGATCGCACCACTAGAACGCACAGCTCTAGCCAGCTATGCTGTCGTGCCGGGGCCAAAGTCCACTCCAACGGCAGCAGCACTTATCGCAACGTCACTGCTGTAAACATAGGGTACAGTGGGGCATCCACATAGGGCTGACGGGGGGAATCTGCACACAGTGGCTTTATCGTGGTTATATAGTTGCGTCATATAGTGCTTAGGTCAGCACACGCTTGACAATCTGCTTAGGTCAGTACGCGCTAGGTAACTGTCCTCACCGCTAGGTGTTTTATTGCGGTTATATAACCGCGTCATATAGTGCTTAGGTCAGCACGCACTAACGTTGATCGCTAGGGGACAATCTGCTTAGGTCAGCACACTGTCCTCGCCGCTATATAGCCGCACATTCAGGCTATTTTGAGAGGTACTTTGAGAGGTCTACTCTGCGGTAGGTCTACTCTGCGGTCCGTGCTTGTGTACATTCTACTCAGCAGGTACGACGTTGATCGCTAGGGGACAATCTGCTTAGGTCAGTACGCACTAGGTACGATGTTGATCGCTAGGGGACAATCTGCTTAGGTCAGCACGCGCTAGGTACGGCGTTGGTCGCTAGGGGACAAACAAACTGATCTCTACACTCACCGCTAGGTGGCAGCAATGCTGTCATGCCGGGTCCTTAGTCCACTCCAGAAGCATCCTAAGAGAGCTATTCCGTCGCCAACGATTATGCAGTGGTTTTACCCCGGTTATATTATAGGGAACAATGATCTCTGTACTCGCCGCTAGGTGGCACCTCACATACAGCGATTCTAAAAAGGGTCGACGAACGGACTCGGACCGGAAATCTTTCGATCCCTAGTCGAACACTCTCCCAGGAGAGCTAATCCGTCGTCGACGTTTATACAGTGGTTTTATCGTGGTTATATATTCGCGCAATAAACGCATTATTGCTTACGTCAGCACGCGCTAGGTACGGCGTTGATCGCTAGGGGACGAACTAAAGGGGTCTCTGCACTCACCGCTAGGTGGCATCTCGGGGTAATCAATCACGTTTTTTATAAGTAGGTGTCCAAAACCAATTAGTGTCAAAGGGGTAATCCATCACGTTTTTTATAAGTAGGTTCCCGAAAACAATTAGTGTAAAAAAAAAGCCTTTGATCTTTTTTTATAAGTAAGGTCCCCGAAACGATTAGTGGTCATTAAAACGTTTTTTATAAGTAGGATTTTGAGGCCGAAAAAGGCCTATATACTACTTCACTGGTTCATAAATTAGCATTACCAGCATACACCCGCCCATGGAGCAACCAACCAAGCGCAGCAGTTATCATTATTATAGTATTTTAAATTTGTGGCGCCACCTGTGGATTGCCTGACCGCTCAATTTGAACAAACTGAAAAAGTAAACTCTGAACTCTTTTAATTTTTTTTAAGATAAGAGAATAGAAAAAAACCAATAACATTATTTTGACGTATGCATGTCTGTCTGTCTGCTTGTATGTCTGCCAGTGTGACTGGCTGGCTTGCTGGCTGCCAGACTATATATATGTTTGCTAGAACTTGGATTTTAAATCAATACTTACTTGAGAGTAAATTGAGAATTTATCAATTAAAAATAGTGTACAGGTAAAGTTAATTAATTAATTACAACTAAACTAGACTTTATGGAAATATCAATGAACTATTTTTTTTAATCAGTTAATTACATAATGCGAAGTAGACACGGGGCAATTAACTTGAGAAGTGAATTTACTTAAATTGCAATTAACTGAAATGTTTTTAATTAACATGCACATTTATTAGGTCAATTAAATTAATGTATAAAATAGCTCAAACGCATTAACTGTATTAGAATTAACAATAATGATTAAATTATGTGTTACTAAAATTGTTGATTGAATTCAGAAATGACTTATTTTGTGTAAGAAACTGAAACACCTAGGTAACATAAACATGAAATAATAATTAATAACCTCTTTAAATGACCAGTAGGCAATGCAGACATGAGGCAAATTAACTCGGACGTTTATCAATTAACATGACACAGTTATCAAGTCAATTACATCAATCAGTTAATTAGTTATCGAATTGATCAATTAATTGTAATTGATTTTATAAAATAAAATAATTATTAAATTATGTGTTTGTAAAATTGAACATGCATTTTAAATAAGCATTAAGTTGATAGTTAACTGGTTTTAATTCAATTAAATTACACCATTTTTTGTAGATTTAATTACATTAAACTACTTTCTGGAATATTTTAATTCATTAAAATAACTCTTGAGTGCAGTAATTAACAAATTAACAATTAACAACTGAACAGTTGAAATAAACCCGTACTGATTCAGTAATAACATATATTTATTTGTACCAAACATTGTACAGTTCGATTAAAATGGATATAATTTACAATGCAATATGCTATAAAGAGATTACAATGTTTTAGAATAGAGTTAGTCTATCACTAATCTTACCCTGGAGCAGGACTAATTTTGGAGGTTTAGTACAGTGTATTAAACCTAGGACTAAAGATTATCTACCTTCTGATATACGGACTAACTTTAGTCCACTTTCTTAAATCTAACATGTCCCCCGAGTAAGACCACGGGGGTTTCTCCCTGCTGAAGAATACAAATATTCCTATCATTGCCATTTGACCTTAACATTTCCAGGGTATTCACGATCAAGAACACAACATCAGGGTTTGGATTCGACATGCATGCATAACAAAACAGCGATCCTGCTGAAACTTATGCATTTCGTTATATTTGACCATGGAGCTTCACAATTTATTATATTTGACCTTGACAGTCAAGGTCAGTAACACAATGTCTAAATGTATCCAATATGACTGCTTACATACAATATAATTATAAAAACAGTGGTGTTACCGAAGGATAAAATAAATCAAGATCATTGACATTTGAACTTGAATTTCATTATCCGGCAAGTAACGATTCGGCCAAAAATTTACCATAACAAACCAGACTATCTAGCATATGGACTAACTTAATCCTAGGTTAAAGCCCGAGATTAAAAGTTAGTCCACCATCTGCTGAACGGCCCTAAGATCGGTTCGGGGGCCGAGTTGGCAGGCACACTACAAACTTCCTACGCATGCTTCGCTCTGACCACATTGTGACGGACGTCACAGTGCGATCACGTAATAACATCAAGACGCTGAGAGAGCTGGCAGAAGACCACACGTGATGGCGGAAACGTTGGGGACTGATTGCGACAATAAGATGTCACTCAGACTATTTATGTCGCAGAACAGTGCATCGTCATCATTTGCACCCCCTTGAGGCCCGCCAAAAACCCAAAAATGCACCTCGTTCCCTAAATATTCGGGGCTAATCCTATCTCCAGCAAAACAGATCTACCTGAAAATGTGCACCCGTTCCCTAAATATTGGCGTGCTAATCCTATCTCCAGCCCCGCACCAAAAAAATGGGGGGACTCAGCCCCTCAAACCTCCCACCGGTTCCGGCCCCTTTGAACTAAGTTGGTCCATTTTCTGTTATACGGCCCTAAATAATTACTTTGTAAATGTTTACTGCACCTGCGCTGCACATGGAGCGCAGTGGTGCAGTGGCTAGAGGTTCGGACTGTCGATCGACAGAACCCAGGTTCGAATCCTGTGCTGCGGGGTCGAACCTTAGGCACGTTCGTTCATTCTACGTTGCTTCAGTTCACTCAGCTGTATGAATGAGTACCTGGCTATAGACAGTGGTGGATATATGTGTACGAATAGTCTTTGCGCAATAATTGCAGCATGGCTGAATTCTTCTCACAGACGTCGATTGGACAGGTCTGCTAGGCAGTAAAATGTAAAGAGCTTTGAGCAGTCCTACGCTATATAAAGAAATATCTTTTTACTTTACCCCGAATTGGCTGATAGAGCCCAGTCGTTCAAATAAGCAAATGAACGTAAAAAGAGACAAGTGCATATGGGAACCTGAGAGGAGATACACCTACAGTGCCTCAGAATTAACATTACATTAATATATAAAATGTTCTCACATAATGAAATTAATCATCTCACGCTGGTGGATCGCAACATTTAAGACAATTCCTGGTCCTCTGGGTGGCGCCACTGTTCGTGCATGATAATTATGATTCGCTCAAGTTGAGATAGCGTGTGTGTGTGTTTTTCGATGTTTTCAGGTATTCTGCTTTTCTATGACAAAATAACAACAATTAAATTCTACGTTACTTTACATTGTATATTGCCATCATAAGTGGAATATTTGTCGTAATTTATAAACACAATTTCATTTACGGTTGATGACAAAACATTCAAAGCTGAACAGGGAGATAAAATGGAAACTATCTGCATATGTATGTATGTATGTAAGTATGTATGTATGTATGTATGTATGTATGTATGTATGCATGCATGTATGTATGCATGTATGTATCTATGCATGTACGTATATATATATATATGTATATATATATATATACATACATGTATATATATATGTATATATATGTATATAGAACATATATATATATACAATGTATATCATATATATATATGTATATATATATATATATTAGTACGCTAATTTTAGAGGATTGTAGGTCTATCTCCTCCCAAGCGCCGAAGTCCACTCGCCTCTTTCTATGTTCGTGCTTCCTTAAATCGCCAATCTGTGATCTGAGTAGGTGAGTGAGTGAATGAGTGAGTGAGTGAGTGAGTGAGTGAGTGAGTGAGTGAGTGAGTGCGTGAGCGAATGAGCGAGTAAATGAGAGATTGAGTGTATGCTATTTTAGTATGTGTGTATGTGTGTTTGTGTGTTTATGTGTGTGTGTGCGCGCGCGCTCGTGTGTGTGTGCGTGCGTGCGTGCGTGCGTGTGTCCGTTTTCGTGTTCCTGTGTGTGTGCGCGCGCGCGCTCGTGTGTGTATAAAACAACAAAAGTGAAACATGCACCACTACCTATGCCATCAGTGTGTGACCATGGCAAGTCATATTTCTTGATTGAATCTACGTGTGACTAAAGTTGCAGTTTGTTTGCTTCATCCAACGTAAGAACGCAATTGGTAAATGTTGTTTATTTATAGTGCTATGGAAAAGAAGGCAATCTGGGTTGGTACAAATTAGTCGTAGACCAATCCTACCTTACGTGTGTTGTTCATTGTCAGATAAAAGTGTCTCTGTTAACGACAAGCACACGGCTACATTAATATACGTATCCAATGCTAATCTCATCGCAGTAGCAATAATAAAAAGGAATGACTATTGTATATAATATGTTGCTTTGCTGTACACATAATGATTACAAAGTCTTTCGGCATATTCAATATGTGTGACGCGTCCTAGCAGTCGCCCGCTATGGCTTGTGTTTGAGCCCCAACTGGTTATTAAGTGCCTGCTATAATTATAGTATCGCTTGTTTGCTTTATGACACACTCATTCAGGAAATCAGGAAATGAGGTCACCTGCGAATATCATAGAGAACACATTTTAAACACTCCCCAAATTCCCAATGGTTATATATACTTCACAGTTTGTTACGTAACTATTCTGGAAGTTTGCAGTTGCACTACCACTGGCAGCCATTGTTATGGCAATCCACGTTCCAGAATAGAAAGCAAAATTTTAGCAAATCGCTGGAAATTGCATTCAAGTGTTACAATTTTAATTTAAAGATTACAATTCTAAATAAGAACCACTTGCTTCAAATTCTCCTGCAGAGCGTTATTTATTATATTTATATACTAGCGTTGCTCGGGGAAACAAGGCAGTCATGTGAATGTGACCCCCGAGATCCCCATAGCCCCGAACGAATTTCGAAAAATGTAAATCTACGAACCATTCCAATGGACCCGCTACATCGCACACAACATTCCAGCCCCATGTATGCAAAACCAAGGGGGATATTGATCCACAAACTAACAAACAGACAGACTGACAGTCTTAGTATATAAATGGCATTGTCGTATATCAATGCAAGCATACATACGTCAAACGAAGTTCGCTATAAAGAATGGCATAATACGATCACCAATGGCACATTTTGGTTGATGAAGTCACGCGATGAACGACCGGTGTCTATAATAATGGTAATTGTTATTGTTACTGTTTTGTTTGTTTTAGCAAAGGTGGTGCAAAGAAAGAATACAGTAAAAGTCATTTGTTTAATAAAATTGTGTGCACACACGTCCTAGCCAAAGGACCAATATTACATGCACTCTTAGAAATGTACCGTAACATTTACGGTAACAAGACTGGCAGCACTGGTGCCAACTAGGTACCGTAAATTGACCCATCTGTTGACAACTGGAACACTGCTTTTGGATTTTGAGATTGACCAATCCTTTTGTCTTGATGGGTCTCTGAACTAGGTTTCCAACGATTTAGGCCCAATAGAAGTTATCTTATTATTACATGATTTACGGTGTGCCGTAATTGTTACGGAATAATACTGTACAGTATACGGTAGCATCGTTACGACGTACCGTATTACGGAAATGTGTTGTAGAATATACGGTAGCCTCATTACGGTGTACCGTATTTTTTTACGGAATTATATCGTAGAATATACGGTAGAATTTTTACGGTGAACCGTATTTTATATGGATTTGTAGTGTAGAATATACGGTGATATTGTTACGGTGTATCGTATTTTTTATGGAATTGTATTGTAGAATATACGGTAGAATTCTTACGGTGTACCGTATTGTAGATGGATTTGCTGAGTAAAATATTGGAATTTTCATGGTGCCGTATCTTTGGTGGAATATTTACGACGTATCGTACTGTTAAGGTATTATATTAGAGAATATACAGAGATTATTACGTAACGTGATGATAAAATTACTGATGTCACGGATGCCAACTAAATATTACAAAAGTAATGGTAGACAAATCAAACATTGCCCCATGTAAAGAAAACATTGTTTATGAACAGCACGACATAAAAAAGGTATCAAAATAAAGCGTTGATATTTAAACTCTGCTGATGCTTAGTGGCGTGACCCTGAGCTCACCTTCTACAGGAAGACACAAAGCAATTGTTGGCATATCTCATTTATTAATGGTGTCAACAGAAAACATACATGCATATTGATGAGATAACTTAACAGCTAACACAAAATAAAAACAAAAATGTTCATCAAGAAAACCGATAATTAAATAAAAAGAAAATAGCAAATGTGGAGTGGTCATTTGTTCCACATCATACACTGACATCAGTATAACAATTATAATGCGGTCACAAAGATCACGTTCATGCAGACCTATCATACACGCATCTGAAGTGCACAAATTATTCGGAAACCTGTAAGAAAAATTCACAAGGAAAATATTAAAACATACTGCATATCTATTGTTAATGCATTCGAAGTAAAGCTTTACATCAAAACCTTCTAAAAACATCATGAGAAAAGTACATACAACATAATATACATTGTAATAACGTACTATATTCCTACTGAAGCATGTGTAAACCCTGAAATATTATCAAAACCCAATGGGAAAATGTACAAGCTCTAAAACAAGGTATATTGTTACAAAGGTATGCTGCAACGTGTCATAGAGTCCCACTTAAACTTGAATTGGGCTTACCCCGTATTAATGTACGGATATGTGTAGTGTAATTCACACCTGTACTCTTTAACATTAATTATAAAGCCTTACCGTGTGTGTGTGTGTGTGTGTGTGTGTGTGTGTGTGTGTGTGTGTGTGTGTGTGTGTGTGTGTGTGTGTGTGTGTGTGTGTGTGTGTGTGTGTGTGTGTGCGCATAAATATGAACACATATGTGACACATACATGTATGTTCACAGTTCATACACACGTCGTTGTATGTCACATGTAATTTAATTTACCTTGATATTTATTATATGTACTGATACCGTTGTTATCAACACCTTGCATTAATGTTTTTAAATGTAAAAATACCTTGCATTAATGTTTTAAATGTAAAAAATAGAAAAAGAAAAGAAAAAAATATATACATCATTGCCTTCAACCTGACACTAAAGTTCTTTTATGAATTGCACGTCACTGTGTCAATGCGTTATACTATCTAGTTATACTATATGACGTCATTCGTGTGATATGTCTTCATCTTTCATTTTATCACAGATACTCAATTGACAAGTATTTTCCAATGCACACTATACCATTAAATTATTACTCTGCCACATGGTGTTAGTTTGTGTAAGTTTATTTTGGATTGCGAAGCCTTTTTGTCATTTTTTATTTGCATCTAAATCTAAAAAATGTGTACAATTATTACATTGCCTAATTACTAGTAGCTCTCGAAATAAGCCCCCGAGGGTTTTAGAGAATCTCCCGAGTTACTTGGTGAAACCAAATTTACATTCATACTTGTAATATCACTGTAATCGAGTAACCAAATAAACTGTCAAACAGGGTGCACACACATTAAGTACGCATTTAAATAATTATACAATAGTATCAGCTTCCATTGAAACTTCTACAACATTCTATCTCTAACCAATAAGTGGCGGTGTTTGTTGTGGCCTAATGCACCAAATAGGGTACACAGAGAAAACGTTGTAATGTTCAGACCCCAAAAGTGTAAGAAAATTACTAATAACCATGAAATGTATTATTTGAGACCTTTAATTAAGGGAGACACCCGATCTAAATTGTTTTTCTGAAACAAATACTCAAAATGTTTCCCATCATATTCTGATAGCTTAGCTATAAAAACATATATTTTATAACCATTATATACTTTTAAATCAATGTTATTCATGGATAAATCCCATTATTTAATCTTATATGGCCATTTACAGTAATTCATGTTTTGTCGACATTAAATTGTAATACTCTGGAAATAAAATGATAGCCACACCTGGTATAGATTGTTGTATTCAACTGCATATAACATACCAATTAAAGTTAAATTGTGTACATCTAAAGACAACAGGTCATTGTCAAATGCCATTATTCGTTTCAGCAATCAGTCGTATTATTAAAAGGTACAATATATACAATGCATGCGTACGACGAATGTCACAGCCCACATAAATGTTTGAGTAGCCCACACATATTTTTATAATTGTTATTTCATAACATTTATTATTCAGAAGCGTTTCCTCGACAATATTCACTAACTATCGAGAGAGTGTCCGTTTCTATATTTAGAAATTGCTTTGAATTGAGTAGCTCAAATAGTGGTCGTTTTTCAGTTTCAACGTTTATGTTAAAATCACCGACAATGCAGGAAGGAATAACACATAGTGACAGCTCTGTATAAAGCTGCTCAAGTTCCATGTAAAACACAGTCTTTGTAGAGGGCGGTGGCCGGTATAACGTGTACAAGTTAAAGTTCCTGGAAATGTCACCCGTGAACTGCAAGCACATCAGTTCAATTGAAACATAGTTCGATGAAGGAAATAGCTGGGACGTTAATGTGTTTCTGTGTAAGATGACCATACCTTCTCTCCGACCCGGAACACGCGGTCCGTTGATACAGGTGTAACCAGTCGGCGTTAATTCCGCAATTATTGATTTGTCACTTGACTTCTTCAGTCACGTCTCGGTAATCGCAAGTATATCAATATCATGATCTGCTACAAATTCATAATGGTGCCACACACGCCGTTGAGACGGCAGCATTGTTGAGACGGGTGTGTCTGCAGGTGCGGAAAAAATGCTAAAATTCTGCGGTGAATGTCGTCATGCTTGACTTGACCACACTTGATTTGTAAACAGCAGTGGTTGTGCATGACCGCACCAGCTTGGTAGTGTCACACAGGTGCAAACAGCAAACTTAAAAACAAGTCATCAAATCATAAAAAGACGCAAACACTTGCCGTAAGAAGCAGTCAAACGAATGCCTAGTATGTTCATAAAACTGTGTGTAAATTGGTAACGATGTAAACTCCCTAAATGTGGCAAAAAACAGCGATGCTCCAGAGACTGCTGTTAGGCGCGACCATATAACACTAACTATGATGGATCATTATAAAGTAGAAATGCTTTATTAGTTTGGTTTTTGAAACAACTACTGTGTGCATACTGTGTCTGATTTTTTTTGTTAGAACCGTACACAAAGTCCGTTGTTAATGGTTTGTTTACTGACGATTATTTCGCAACCATTCGTCCACAACTGCAGCGGCTATACTAGCCATGTTGGATACCCGAAACACGTTCGCCAGCTCATGCAATCTGGGTCCACCGTGTACCCCCTCCCACAGCAACAAGATATCGTCTTTGGGTGTCACCTGCTCGCCTTTCAATGCCAACGCAATTGACAACTTCTCCCTGTCTTCTGGCGTCATCTCTGCGTGTAGACGGATGCGCAGTTCTGCGGACATACCCAGGGATACTATTTGCCCTGTGTGATCTCGGTCGTCCAGTGCCAATGCTGATGGATAAATCGAATCGACCTCCGTAAATTGGGTGCTAGGCTCGGAGTTGTTGAGGGGAGGCGAATCATTTGAAGCATGACGGACAAAGCCAGAGGGGCAACTGCGAATGCCGTTTACTGTTTGGGGGACGACTTGCGCTCGTATCTGAAGTCAGTAAAATAGAAAATATCAACTGGTCATTGTCGTTTCCACAAGTTAATTAAAGATTGCATTGCACCACACTGTGTTATAGCGCTGAGAGACACACAGAAAATGCGCATGCTTATGTACATGCGTACATACCTACAAGCTAACCGACATGCCCATACACCTACACAAAATCATCTTCATAGAGTACACGCGAACACGGGATCATACGTGCATAAATGATATACGTCATGCGCCATTATTTTTACCCCGTGACGAGTTTGTGTCAATTTCACTCAAATTGTTGTGGTATTTCCAGTGCAAGTTAGTTGTTCTTATGGATAGGGCCCCGGGAACCCAGAGCCATGAAATGAATTACTTTCTCCCATGAGTGGGCCCCGATCGTTCAGGACTCTGGACTAATGATTTACCCCTTGAGTGTAGCCCTCGGGAGCTCAGGGCCCTCGCGTGATTTGGTCTCCCTTGAGTGGGGCCCCCGAGAGCTCGGGATCCTGGAATTTTGTTCTCACTTGAGTGGGGTCCCAGGGAGCTCGAGGCCCTGGGGCATGTACCCCAATTGCCCCTGCGGCAACATGCCCCTGCGTACACATGAAAACGCGTGCAAGCACACTTGCGTACAAGCATGCATTTGTACTTGTGAAAAAACGTTTGCGTAGAACTGCACACCTGTGAACCTGCGTGAATGTGTACGTTCGTACACACGAGTGATACTGCGAAAATGGTTCCATGCATGCAAGTGTGTATATACTCTTCGTTTTACTGCGTACACGTTTACCTGCGTCCGCGTACATGCGTACACACGAATACGCGTGCATGTGTGCCTGTTTTTATTAAGTAGAAGCGCAGACGCGCACCTACGTACGTACGTACGTGCGTATAAGTGTACACGTGTATGTTCACTCATATACACTAGCGCGCAAGCTTTCTTGTCTACTTAACGTACCTACTGATCTGTGTGCGTATGTGAAGAAGCTTGTATACGAACAAGGGTTCACGTTTATTCGTGTCCGTGCTTTCAAGCGTACATATGAACAACCGTACAAGCGAACATGCGTATACTGGAGTGCATGTGAGCGTACACACAAACAACCATACATATGTACATCCACATGCATGCATGCATGCATGTGAATATGCATACCAGCACACATGGTTCCATAAATGCAAGCGTACAATATAAACCTACATGCATACATACGTTCATACATTCTGACACCAGGACAGGGACAGCTGTACAGATAAAGACTGTCGCTTTTGCAAGAATTAGTTTAGCTATGGATGTACGTTGAACGTACACGTGAGGAGAGCCATGTTGGTAACATATCGATATTGGTACATTAATGCGCACGTCAGAGATTCGTCGAAGGAAACGTATGAACGGAAGCGAGCTTCAGCTTGGATATTGTGTACACGTAATTGATGAATAACACGCAGAGCGGCTTACTACCTACCAAGTATTCCTTCCAGAGGATGACTATTTATGCTTAGCCCCGTACCTAGGGAGGGGGAGGATGCGACGAACATGGTTTAGAATCGAATTTGGCGTTAGTGTAATTACAATTAACCAAAACAATATACATTTTCAAAGTGTTCCGATTTCTATGTTAACGGCGATCACATTCCGGAGACAACGGAGATAGCATGTGTTTGCATTACCCTGCTGCTGTCCGTCATGATGTTTATCAGTCGATTGAGTCCTCTGGGTTGCCGTACACGCAGTCTACACCGCAGTGACAGCCCGGGAGTTCGAACATTCGCTGTGACCACACGTACGGCGTTGTTGCGTATGTCAGTAAGGGGAATTTGCTGAAAGTCGAATTATATTTAATTTAACTGGTTGTTAAGCAATGTATACTATTTTTTATATAATGAATGTAAAGCAACTGTGCATAGCTACGTACCTGCGAACCTGCATACCAGCGCATCAGCGTAAATACTTACTTGTTTTCCTGCACGTCCGCGAACACGCGTTACGTGCGTACACACGAGTACGCTTTCATGTAAGCATGCTCGTGGAGCGCGCAGGCTCAGTTTTTAGAGCGTCGGACTCTCAATGAAGAGCTTCCGGGTTTGAGTCATCTTGCAGGCGTTTGAACCCAACCCACCAATCATTACAACAAAGTTTACTTTGCTCGGAAAACGACAGCGGCGGAAGGGTCGTGAACACGACAACAACACATTGACTACTACCACCGCTGCTGCTACGCAAACTTATCTGTGTGATGTGTGCCGCCGGATCAGCAAAACTCGAATGGGCCTGTTCAGTCACCGCCGCGCTCATCAGATATAACTGAACATTATCATCATCATCTTCAATATGACTCAGATAATCACAGTTGGCAACGAGTGATTGCAAGAGAGACAGAGAGGGGGGGAGAGATGGAGAGGGGTGTTCAATAGAACGTGTTTACTGTATCTATCCATGTGTGGCTACTGCTTAAAGAACAAATACCTTGCTCTCACAGGTCCCGTCGCAGATCTCAATGATGACTTTGTGTTCTTCCACTTCGAAATCGGTGAAAATGGCCATATCATCTTGAGCCAAAAGTAAATCGTATTCACGGTGTCCCCTTCTCAAGGCCTGACAACACAACGCAACGTAGACATAATTATTGATGCACTGTAAAAAAATTCAATATTGTTTCCGCTAATATAAAAAAATGTAATACAAAAATAATGAATTGATTGTGTATTTTATATTTAACTTTCTACTTTAAGATAGTATGGATTCTCAGAGGAATAAACAATATGGTTATACATTAAAACTACTAAATCTTAAACCAAACGAATTATACAGCACCGCTTTATTGCAAGTATACTCACAATATGGGAACATATTTGAAAGCGTTGCAAATACTCAATGTACCGTACGCTAAATGTTAAAACAAATTGCAAATCATTTGCAATAAAATTATATGCTAAATAAAATATTTCAAAACGCCAATACAAAATACTACGCGTATTGCGCCAATATCTATAACAGCGAGTGATGCCTTTTTTTCGATTACTTATTTTACATTTTATGTCATACTTGCTCTGTCGTCAACAAGCATTCTCTAGCTCAATATATAATATTCATCACTAGAAGTGTAACGATACATTGAACTATTGATGCATCGCGATGGTCGATGTGATGATAGTATACTATCGATTGAAGACAGCAACAATCGTCCATTCACCATTATGGGAATCAACCGCGTCTCTTACATTTACCTATGATTTGGGACTGCGTGTTCGTTAGTCCATAATGCTATTGTGATATCATCACAATAGCAAAACTGTCCCCAAAAGTCAAACATATTCATCATCCTGTGTCACTCACCTCGTCTTGTTGTTCTGTTCTGGCAATGTAGACGCCGATTGTGACGTTTTGCGATTCGGGGTTATGCCTTGCAAACACCACCACAGTAGCGTATATGTGTGGTCTCTCCTGCCCGTTCGATACAAATGTAAGCTCACAAAAATGAGTCATTTTGACAACTGCGTGCTTCGTATGGACAGCTAACAGTGATTTGTCGCCATCTTCTTCTTGCGACCGCCTTTTTGTTGCCTCAAAGCCGGCATACTCTCTGCGTAATTGAGAAATGGGTGAGTTTTACAATTAATCACGAATTGCATTAAAACAATATGTTTAACATTTGATTCTTGTTATTCCTAGGGCTGGTTTAAAATTCATTCTACAGAAACTAGAACCATCTTAGTACCCATTACGACATGTATAGTCACCTCAGCTGTTTCTGCTGCATCTAGGTTTCTGCCGCCTTTCGATATTTCGGTGCATCTCACATTAAATATGTCTTAAGTCAGATACATATCGGTCACTGTGAGCAAAGGAAGTATGCACACGTGCAATAAAGTTATTTGTCTCAAATCAAAAACGAGGCAGAGGTTTCTGAGACTTTATTGATCGCGAACACAGATCACGTCACTATGTCAGCAAGTGGGCTGTAGTAGTTAGAACTAGCAATTGTATAATTTCACATCGGATAAGATGTATCAAGTTACAAAGATAAAAAGGTTAATGTTGCAAAGTATCTCAAGTAAACCTCTCACTAATGATCGGATCAAAAAACCTTACGAATAATAACTCATTAGCTAGCTGTAATTTGAGAATCATCCCAAGGACTATTGTCTAGATATTGTGATTTGCCGGTAACTAATCAAACTGATAGGTATATTTATGCCGCGGGTAAGCGATACGGATAGTTAATGTGTCTTGCGCACATATACTGGGTAGCTTTTCATACATTAGTGCAATGAATGATAAACTATGTGCTTTAGAATCAAATGAACACAAACCTGCAGAGTATCTTAGTGTCAGAAAGTTGACACAATCTGGGAAAGGCATACGTTGGAAGAAACAGGTATAGCGGCTTGCGGAAGACACAGTCGTGAGGCTCCAGTACAATCGTCGGACTGAGGGCGATAGCTCCAGTCACCTCTTCGAAGTTGGAGGTCATGCAGCGGTATATGCCTAGTTTTATGTTCAGTGTATCACGATCGCGAGGAAGCGCATCATCCGGAACTACAAGGGATATTCCTTCCTCTGGTATCCTCAATATCCCTCCTTTCTTGTCAACTTTGAAGGACCAAAATTCGACGTTCTTTATCTTCGGTTGGCGGAAACTTGACACGGGCGTTTTTATGCTCGAGAATCGGTGATCTTCACAAGGTATGTCATAGGTGTCGTCTTCATGTTCCAACGACGGCAGTATACTCCCCATCTTCCGGCATGTACGCTTACCGTTCACAACGTGTTATATATTGTCTACAATAAAGATGGAATGTTTATCCACTTGTCATGAATAGTGTAATGTTAAAAGAAAATGCATTTTATTTATGATAAACAACTTAAGATATAGGTATAACCCATATGTATGATTTTGTTGTTGTTGAAATTACATGGACATTTGATTTTTTCACCATAATGACATGCATTTATCATTCTATGCACACTGTTAATTTCACATCTAAATGAAACTCATAAATATTAATAAAAGTACATTTTAGTAACCACCTATCTTGTATTGTTTATCCCTAATTAAATATGCATAATTTTAAATGACTACATTTCACGATCTACTCAACCAATTTACATCAGGATAGCATCCTTAATGCAGCCAACAATTTTTCTTGAAAGTTTGGTTTCTATTGGTTACTGTTTGTACAGCAAGATAGGCAGAGCTCGTGGATGAGCCAATGACAGTCGAGCTTATGGCGAGGCTTGTTCTTTGATTACTTCCTGTCTGGCAACAAGCGGAAGAAAGTTGTAAAAAATCGATTTTGTTCTGTTCATTTTTGACTTGATGTACTAGATACAGTGATCATTCTGTCAACTAGCATATATGGGATTATCAAGCATATTCGTGTATGCGCAGGAGTTGTTTATTTATTAAAAAGAAATGTTCTATCAATTTTTTAAACAAAGATGTAACGTGAAGATGTAGTCTTGACTCTTGGTCTCAGGTTTGGGCCTGGGTTGGTACTGGCTGCCGTTGTATCGCTGCAAATGACATTGATGATTGTTGGTGTCCCTTATAGTAATTGTTAATGTAAAATATTATTTTTATGGGTTTATAGTTTAATGTCATTTACACCAGACTAAAGCACATTGACATAGATGATGGCTAAACCTAGGCTAAATCAGATGTGGCACTGGTGTCCTCTTCAAAATATATTTCAGAATAGCCAGAATCCCACATAATCTAATGTACCACTTACATTTGATAACTATTTTTACCTAAATATATTTCACGTGAAGTGTTTCAAGATGTCTTCAAAACAGAGGAGTGATCGCCCAAAGAAAAGGCGGTTTCGTGGCAATCGCTAAACGGATCATTGGTCACACCTGCATCTGAACCCGCTGAACCTCAGCCGCAAGCGATACTGCCACACAGCGCATCAGCTCAGAAGCTCCGAGTTGAACAGCCTGATCTTGCAACAGTTGGTGACGAACAACTGAGTATACACCGGTTGTTTGACATTCGACCACTCGTAGAGTTCGTACAGCAGTTCCCGTGTCCCACATGTCACAGCACAGTGGGTATGACACAACTGAGTTTGGTGCAGGCCTTGCAACTACTGCACATTTTATTTGCAGGGCATGTAGTACTGTTATGAACTTGAAAAACACTTGTGGAGAAAACATTAAATTGTGTTTTCAAAAGGCTGTTTACATCATCGGGGGCCATTACACGCATGGTCAGTGCTTCCTAGCGAACATGAACTTGCCACCACCTGTGAGCATATGTCGCTCAGCTCAATATAAAGACAGAATCCATGCAGCCACTGAGAAGGTAGCCAAACAGAGTATGGCAGAATTTGCCGTGTCCTGTGATGGAACCTGGCAAAGATGTGGCTTTGCCAGTAAGAATGGTATAGCTACGGTACTTACGGTTAATCTTAATGGTCCCGCAAAGATGATTGATGGAGATGTGTCTAGCAATCATTGTGATGCATGTGCGAAATCTTGCAAACAGTGTAATGACGAGAGGTTGGCTGCCTGGTATGAACAGCGCAAAGGTGTATGTTCAAAGAACCACGAAGGTAGTGCAGGTCAAATAGAGGCACATGGCATGCTTCGGGTGTTCAGGAGGTCAGAAGAACAGTACAACCTAACGTACAGTGGATATCTTGGGGATGAGGATGGGGACTTAAAGAGTTACTCGAGTGTTGCCAATGCTGACCCGCCAATCTACGAAGATGTAACTGTGGTAAAGTTAGAGTGTTGTGGACACGTCCAGAAACGGATGAGGAAACGATTGATAGACAAAGTAGCCGAAATGAAGTCGAATTCATTCAGAGAAGGGGGACGAGTTACAATGGGATATGTGGTGCAGCAGGTTTAACGCGGAAAGCCATTAGACAGATCCAGCGTCAGTATGGCAGAGCCATCAGAGGTAATGTGGGTGACATGGGCAAAATGAAAATGGCAGTGATGGCCATCATGAAAGTAGGTTTCCTCGGCATTGACCGAAAGAGGGTGTTGTCCGTTGAAAAACAAGCAACAGAAGCAGCCAAGACCAGTAGAAAGGGGAAGCAGGTTGCACAGGATGGTACAAACACTAGTGATGGTAGCTATGAAGCTGGAGCCTTCTGAGTGAAGTACACGTGTACTGTTAGTACACGTGTACCTAGCGTTTAAACGCTGTTTTCTCAATTTTGTTTTTGGAGCCGTTCATGTAGACCTATGTCAATATATCTAGAAAAGTTGTTGACTGATGTTTGTGAAAATTGGCATATTGTTAAAGCTATATAAGATGAAGAAGTTAAACTAAAATGATTTATATTGTTCAGTCATTTATAGAGATATAACATGTTGTGTCCATGACGAATATGTGTGTATGTAACCTTTGAACATAAAACAATTATTTGTTTTAATATGATCTTGTTTCTTTTAGTTCAGGTTGACAAGTACTTTATTGGCATTATACTGTTAAAATATCAACTTATTATATCCAGAAATAACCTTGAAATAGTGACAAGAAAATACCCTATAGATTTATATTTTGGCGGCCATCTTTGGTCATGTGACTTGTCATAATTTGGTCATTTTCTCCTTTTTTGGTTTTGATATTATTATATATATTTGTCAAAAATTTGACATGGATGTGTGTATGTACGTACGTACGAACATACGTATTTACGTATGTATATATGTAAGTATGTACTTATGGACGTAATGACGTATGACGTATGTACGTCTGAAATAATGTACGTATCTACTTATGTTCGTACGTACGTATGTATATATGTACGTATGTATGTATGTTTGTATGTATGTATCCCTGTCTCAGTTTTTCTGCCTCTCTGTTTCGTTTCCCTCTCTCCATCTCACCCGCTGTTACTGTGTATATATATATATATATATATATATATATATACGTTTTAGCCAAAACTGCAATATGTATATTTGACCAACCTCTCTACTGCGACCAGCCCTTTAATCAGGCCATTATTTTTCAGTAATTTGGGTTTAGATTTAATAAGTGGCAAAGAGTGACAACAAACTACTATTCGTGCAATATAATTGCCTCTCTATTACATTTGTACATATGTGTTGTCTCACTATAATGTCAAGTGCCGAGAGATTCCGTATCAGATATACCTGGACATGTATTTGGTGATATTTGTGTTTACCAGGAAATTACCAGAGCAGTACAAAGCTTACCTTAGTTCTGTAGATGTTGTGTGCGTACGTGTTTGTCGTTCAACGATCTAATCGAGAATGGCGAATATAACTGCACTAGAACGTTTCATGAGTCCATCGTCAAATGATGTCATTGTAGATTGTTTGCATTGTCTGAGCTGTGTGTTTGCATTGTCTGAGCTGTGTGTTTGTGGTGCTACGCTTAGTAGTACCATAATGATAGCACACGATTGCTTATCGTATCATTTGTAAAGCACGTTGTACTTAATGTATAGCGATGAATAATGGTTTATATAATTATACTACATCGCGCGTTTAGATTACTACATACAATTTGTATTAGTTGGACGTTTGGAAGTCTGAATGTCGCCGATTGTCATAAATGTAATACATTTGAAATTACCGTAACTGAAGGATCTACGTTGACGTTATCTGTGTGGCTCTAGATTACGTCGTTCTTAAGATACGGGAAAAATAAGCGTTGACTATATGTGTGTATGTGATTATGTATATCACATATATATGGTTGTCTTGTATGGTATCATATATCATGTTGCCAATGTTTGAATAAACGAATAATCGAATTGACGGGCGCCTCCTTCACTATATCAATGTCTGCGTAAGTTAAATTTAATATTTTTGAAATCGCTGTTCTCTTCTTTATTACGTTAAGACCATTAAACCATTAAAAGCCTCCTGATCAAATGTCGGTGTAACTACATTATAATTATACACACGCAAATATGTATATAATATATATATTATATATATATATAATATATATATGTGTATATATATATATATATATGACATATATATATATAATATATTATTATATATAATATTATATATATATATAAATAACCCATCACAAATACATTTACACATACTCATTACATTGGTCTCATATTTTAATTATATTGATTGGTGACTTTGTTGTGAACGGGTAACTAATCGGAAGTGTGGATAGTGTTATCATTCCCATTACATTGGTGTATTGTGCCGTGGAAAGATAGGTAAACATGAGTATATTAGTTCATACTACAACTGTTTGTAGATTAAACTAATGCTATGTTTTGTTACTCACCTTGGATACACCTATCCTGTTGATCATATAAATGTTGCCAACTTGGCATGGGGCAAGTCGGCAGCCAGCCGAATAGACAACTTTGATCATTCTATATTTAGTGCACGTAATCCGGCACAAATTAACTCGGTTCAGCCAACCTCAAAGGAATATATCACTAACAATAGTAATGAATAATGTTTTTCAACCGAACGTATTGATATATGGTCCTAGTTAATAGAATAGTGCTACTGTTGTGTCAAACGTATCATGACAATTATATCGATTATCATCTTGGTAAGTGAGGGGTAACGTTGCAAAGATTATTGCACGCAATTAGTATAACGTTTCAGTAATTATAGTAATACTATTATTATAATGACTACAATAGTCAATAGACGTTTCGACTAATTAGATAGTTGCTGCATATATTGTATGCTATCTGATGCATGTATTGTTGTGTATAGGTTAATTACAAAGCACCAACAACATTTGCAATTGTTACTTCCAGTACGTTATGTACATCGATCGTTTGTCTTCTATTGCACATTGCATTTTCTTTGGAATAAAATGAGTTTTTTTGCTACTCTCCTAAGAGAGCGACCGTAATGTTTTAATAGGAGTCACTGTATATATATATATATATATATCAGTGATGAGTTTTTGTATTATGTAAATGCATGTTTATTCATATGTATGTATGGCAACTATCATTCACAATTAATTCAACATATCACAACTATTCCAATACATGTGCATATATAAATACGTACTCGCCGTTTCCTTCGTTTTTCTTCTGATGCACATTACATTTTCTTAGGTATAAAATGAGTTTTTGCTGCTCCTGTGAGAGCTACCGTAAAGTTTCAATGGGAGTCACTGACACCCTTTAATACAAACTAACTACATCACACTTGTATACGTATATATATATATATAATATATATATATATATACATATATATATTATATATATATATATATATATCTATATATATATATATATACATATATATATATATATATATATATATGCAAGTGCCAGTTAGTTTGTATTAAATGGTGTCAGTGACTCCCATTTAAAACTAACTACACTTGTATATATATATATATATATATCAGCGTTCAACCTTTACCCTAAAATTCTTTCTTTCTTATGTAGTTATTGCTAATTTTTGTAATAACGGAACAATTATGATCATCGTCATAGGAAATAACATTCGCAATCATTGCAAAACTGTTCTCCGTGTACGTATCAACATACGCTGCTGCTATAAATATTTCAAAAGTGTATTCCATTATAAAAGCAAACAAGATAATGTTTAGAGAGTTTAGATTGTAAGTAAATGCATAAATGACCAATCGTAAACATATTAAATATGTTCATGGCATTGAGTATCGTTGCTAGTGCTAAATTGTTCTAGAAATTCTCGGATTTATTATAACTATCTTATATTGAAGACTTAGCATTCCTTCATCGGTTACCATCGTCTCATATGTAAGGCTCAATGATTGCTACAATTGTTTTGCGGTCAGCGTGTCTGAAGACGTTGGGCAATCCTATCAACAGGTCGATTCTGCTTTGCACAGTTTCCCATGTTACCAAAAGATCGTCCACACTGCATTCTTATCCGCGTTCATAGCTTCTGCAAGAACTTTCTTGTCTTCTAGTGTCATGGAGTTTCTAAGGCTGTGTTTGAGGTGTGGTAGAATCGTCTTGTAGATTTGTGTGTCGCATAACTTGGTCTTATCCTCTCCGACCGACGTTGCTGGGATGGCTGGGCCACAACTCTCACCAGGTTCTTCCTGCGACATTGGCAAAGGTGCCGCCGCTACCGCTGAAGTCGTGGCCAAGGCTAGACCGTGTCTTAATGGAGAAATGTGACGAGTATACCAACGTACAGAAGAACCCACAGCACTACACATACAACGATGAAGACAAACCGACATTCTAACCAAACCATGTCATCACCTGACCGATGAGATATCGACTGACGAGTCTGAGGACGCACGCCTAGTCTTTATACCTGACGAGGGCCTTGGCATCGATCCAGCTGTTGAATTTGGAGGGGTAGCCGTGCTATTTCACCAACATCTCCCTTCGCCTACTTACCTTTCATCGCCGCAATACCGATTCCACGCGGTACAGTTTATCGGCTGGCACTGACACCTTCTGCAACTCCGGTTCGTAGAAGGTTCCGTCCAACATCTCGCCGAGATCGTCCATCGGTCGGTAGACGGGTAGATCGGATGGATGCACCTCGCGTGTCGTGAATATTTCCTCGCTCCAATTCGCCATGTACCATTTCACGAACCGTCTCTTGAACTTACTGATGCGCACGCGATCCGCCGCGTGGAACATGGGTACGCCCTTGCCGTCGTGTCCGTACAAGAGCTGCAACACATCTTCGTGATTCGATACATTCACCCGTGACGGAGCCATAACGTTACTGCGGTGGGGTGTGGTTGTAGGATCGTACAGAGTCTTGAGGGATATCGCCTCTTCAACGTGCGATTATATCGTTCCACGATGCTCGCCTTGGTTTCATCGTTGTGCGTGGAGAAGTGATCGATTCCGTACTTTTTCAACAGTCGTTGAACAGCGCGATTCAAGAACTCGACTGCTTTATCGGTCTGCAACGTCATCGGTCGATCGTCGCCTGTGAATAGACCGTCCAGCGCCCTCACTAAAGACACCGACGACTTGTTTTTCAATGGAACGCATCGGGAAACTTTCGAGAAGACATCGATGACCGTGAGTAGAGTAGTCGTACCGTCGTTGTCTTTTTCTGACTACACAGGTCGACGAGATTAGCCTGCCACTGTTGATTCCGTCTCCCCACGACATCGTCTCTTGAAATTAGTTCTCACCGGTTTGTGTAGGATACAGGCGTTCTGTTCCGATAGCCACAGTTGGACGGCTTTCCTCGGTACACGCTTGACACGTCACAAGGACTCAATTCCTCGCTAACTTCCGACCATTGCGGTGTCGAAGTAGATTCCTCGAAGGTTTCAACGGTGGTGATGAACTATGGCGTCGGTAGACGAATCAGATAGTCGATGGTAATGCCGGCGACAACGTGAAGTCCGACGTAGGCGAGAGCGGTGAAGAGATAACGCCAAGTGTCCCGTGGGTCGATGAAGGTCATCGTGTTATCGATTCGTGATGTTCGTCCTTTAAAGAAATTCCCAATCCGCCTTATTGCGTCCTACCGGCGGCGGGGTGTGCATCGATCCGCCGCCTCCGGCCTGTCCTTCACCGACCTGGTTATTTTCGAGCAAGATTTGACGTCTCTTGGCCGCCGGCACGCCTCTTCGTCCCAATTCGTGTAGTTTCGTTCTATACTCACGCGACCGTCGCCTCTGCACCGGGGTCAACGGTAAGGTATTTTTCAACATGTTGTAAGCGCACTCGGCCAATGCGCAAAGAAGATCGGCGTTGGCGTTGGCGATTATTTCTTTCCTCAATTTCGTGCTCTTGTATCTATTAAGCGCTTTTATGCAGAGAATGTGTGTAAATGAAACGACGAGGCGCGTGCGCGGTCTTTTTATACCTTCTGGATGTACACGTACTGAACGCCGTCGTCTGGAAAGATGGCCTTGCGTAGACGCATATCCTCGGGCGTGTCCTGTTTGAGATTGACCAACACATAACCGTACGGTACCGACGTGGCGTCTTTGAACGCATTTTGTACAAACTTTACACGACCCGGATACATCTGTCGTGCAAAGTGACCTATCTATGAGGCATTGTGAGGATTCTTGAAGATCATCATATATTGAGAATTCGAACTGATGGTACGACTCTCATTGTTTTTCGGAAAGACATTATGTATGAGATACTGTACGATCGTGTTCTTGTGATGATTTTTATCGAGAACAAGGGTGAACCGTTCGTCCGTTTCCGCCATCAGATCGTCTTTGACCACGAGGTTCCTCGTCGGCGCATCGAACAAGCTGTCGCTCGGTAACCCTTCCACAAATTGCACGTTGGCTACATTCATCGTATCGTCAGCGTTTTGCCATTCTCCGTAACACCACGTGATCCTCTAGGGTGGCGGATCGATCATCGTGACGGCGTGACGTAGCATATACGTCACACAAGTACGTTTACTGCATCCCGTCGCCTTTTACACGTCTACGGGACTCGCGGTCACTCCGTCGTCGTGGACCACGCGCCAGGCGTAGACATAGGTCAGAGCCGCGCGTTCGTGTACGTTGGAGATCACGGACGAATGATTCACTCGAAACCCACGGTTCTTTCCACTTCCGCTCCGGCGTTTGGTGAGCACGTCTATGAAGGCCTGGTTGAATATGACGTTCATATGTTTACTCAGTCTTTGTTCAGTCCTTTCGTACTGTACTTGTCAGTGGGTCCGGACAATGATACGTCTTGCTGCACAGACCCATGAAAGAATCCCCGGCACACTCGAACTTGAAGAGACTCGTTGTCCTCTTATCGTAGGCTTTGCGTGCCATGCAACAGGACTCGGTGCCGGCCCACGGATATCCGGCGAGGCGACTGCGCACGTACTTGCTCTGATGATCGCTGCAACATTCGAACGGCAGCGATTCGGAGCGGTGTCAGAAGTAATGTTCTCGTAGTTCCTGGGTGAAGAAGTCATCGACGTATTCACCAGCCAAAACTAAGTAGGCGCTGTCTGTGTCGGTTTCACAGTACTCGAATAGCGGACGTTCCAGGTAACAGTCGAATAAATCATAATAGAACTGCAATATGCGCAGTCTGGCAAAACGAAGTAGGCCACAGCTGGAACTGCCCATCAACTTATTGGTATTTGCAATGATGGCCTTATCTGGGTGGATATCTCCCTCGCGACACGTCGCGGACACTGCCTCGCCCAACCGTCGGAAGCACGGGTTCGAAGTGTATTTGACGACCTGATATACGATAGAGGTATGGCGTGCAAAATCTCGTCACCGTCATAATTCCCAACGAGGGTGCGGCGCGGGTTCGACATGATGTCGTTTTCTTCGGCGTATGGACGCACGAACGGTCCGAGATCATCGAGTTTCATGTTGATGTTCTTGACGATGGGCTGCATGTCGGCAAAGTGCCCGCGCAATTTTTGGATCATGCCGAACAAGGTTCCATTGCGCACACATGCCATGATATATGCTGTGAAGTCATCTTCCACTGCACGTGATGTTGTCGAGGAAAGGTGGCGACCAGAAACGTTTTCACGAAAGAATCGCCTCTCGGGACCTTCCATTCGCATTTCCTTACCTCGATGACCTTGACAAAGTGACGGAGGTATGCGGTGTTCTTTCGTGTTTCGGTGAAGAGTTGGGCCATGGTTTCTCATTTGACCTCGCTGACCTCTCTTTCGGTGCACGGACATCCGTGGTAGTAGCAGCCGTGGAACTGATAGGCTGTCTTCGTTTGGCTACACCATTCGTCTACTAGAAGTTTACCGATCCTCTTCTCTCGTCCGTTGGTCTGGTGACGTGACAAAGTCCCATGCCTTCCGATTCCATTCGTCAACCATTCGGCAGCCATCTGTCTTGTTAACTTCGCTGCCGCGAGCCTGCCTTCGTTCTCTTCCCATCGTCGCGTGTACCATCCATCCAGTACAAGTACAGAGCATTCGCGTAATATCCCTCTATGGATTGACATGTTCGAACGTCTTCTCTGTAGTCGTGTCGACGTAGCTTGGTGACCCCGTTTCTCGTGATGTCAGGTGAAAATAATTGACGCCCCTCCAACGATATTATCTTTAACGAGTTGATGGAGATCTTTGTTCTTTTCATTGAATAGAGTAACGTAGGTCTTCTCTGGAAAGTCGTTGAATAGGTAGGTCAAGGTCAGACCGGGTACGCTGAATGCTTGCTTGAATATGTCGAGACCGCGTTCCTGATAGAATGCAAACTGTCTATCAATGACCTGCAAAGTACCATGTCCCTGTTGTTGTACCAAACGAGAAAGTATCGCAACGTCTTCATGTTCTTCCCCTACCACGCCTGTTCACAAGCGGCATAATTTTCGTCGGATATATCATCATTCTTCTTTCGACTGAAGAAGGCCGCTTTCGGATGAAGAGATGTGTCGTCGAGTTTCTCCAAGCTGTCCATGTACTCGTACTGGAAATGACCTTTGGTGACCTCGCATCCATACGCTTTCTACTACTTCTCATAGGTAAAGCCAGGTGCGATGTAATGGGTCATATCTAGGAATTTCAGGTGATCCGTCGATAGACATATATAAGTGTTGCCACGTTTAATAACATAAAAGGACCGACTCCCTCTTTATCATTTTCTTCGTCTTGTTCATCTTCTCTGTCTTCCTCTTCCTCCACTTCTTCTTCTGTTGTTTTCGTGGACAGGAAATAGAGCACCAGGAACTGTTTTACGAAGGTCAGTTCATACTTGCCTGAATTGAAGCCGAAGACGAGTAATTCACGAAGCCATCCGAAAACTTGTCCCGTGAATTTCTTTTTCGCGACTCTTTGTCCTCACACTCGTTGAGGGATGCTCGCGCCTCGATTTCGTTTTCCTCCCATTCGGACTATGCTTCCGCGAGTTCCTAAAACACGTCCTCGTAATCGTCTTTGATGTATTTGGCGTGCTATCCAATGGACCTTGTTGCTGTCCGAGGGAAGTTGTGACGTGTCACACCGTGACAGACAGACAGACAGACAGAAGTTTTTATTTTGACCCATATACATATCACTCAATGAGAATGTAAAAGCATAATTATCACAGAATTGTATATCAATTATCACGTGAGAGTCACGGGGATTCCCACTAAGGCAACAAAGCCGCTCTCGTGGGAGCCACCCAATTATAGTAATGACAAGTCCTGGTGTATATAAAAGTAGCAATAATCGTTCAACAGATTAAGTCAAAGCAAGGCCTATAACACGACAGCATACATGATAATGGACGACTGGTTATTCTTCCAAATAAAATATGTATTCCTGTTTGTTATTCACTCATTATGGCAAATATAACAATTTTGTAATGTACATACAGGTGGATTAGACTTAGACTTAGTTCCTCCTGTTCCTTTCGGGACATCGGGCGACGAGCTTTCTCCATCTACTACGGTCTTTCGCAATTTCTTTGGCGTCATTCCAGGTGATTTCCATTTCTGCCAGATCTTCTTTAAACGTCTTGCGCCAGGTCTTAGTCGGCCTTCCTTTCCTTTTGTTTCCACCTTCAGGCACCCACTCCATTGCTACATGTGCAGTTCTCTCTCTTCGTAGGCGTAGGATATGTCCCGCTAGTCTTCGTCATCGAGACTTAACTATGTAATGCAGGCTATCCAGACCTGCCCTCCTCATCACATCTTCATTGGTGATGTGTTCTCTCCACGAGATGCCCAATATGAAACGGAGACATCGTCGGTGAAATATGTCTAGTTTTTTTGATATCCTCGCCGTATTCTTCCACCTTTCACAGGCATATATCGCTGTTGGTATTACGATTGACATGTAAAGATGTAGTTTTATGTCCTTTCTGATGGTTTTACTGGACCATATTGGACGTAGTCTTTGAAACATTGCTGATGCCTTGCCTATCCTCGCTCGTGCATCTACTTCCACGTCGCCTTTCCTAGAGATGTAGCTTCCGAGGTAAGAGAAGTTCTCGACGCATTGCAACTCTTCCTGACCGATCACAATGTGGGGGTCAGATCCATCACCAACTGACAATGTTTTTGTCTTCCCATAGCTGATTCGTAATCCGACCATCTCTCCATGTTCGTTTAAAGTATTGGTCATCTCTTGTAGGATCTCCGGCGTGTGGCTGAGCAGTGCAATATCATCGGCAGAGTCAAGGTCTGTCAACCTATTATTTATCCATTTAACACCAAAGTTCGGATCTTTCATCGTTTTCCTCATGATGAAGTCGATAACAACAACAAAGAGGAAAGGGGACAAGATGCAACCTTGACGTACACCTGTCTCTATATCGAACATGTCTGTGTAGCCATCGTTGGTCTTGATGCAGCAGTTGTTGTTTCGGTATAGCGATTTGAAAATGTCTATATATTTGCTTGGTATGCCGTATAGCTTCAGGATTTGCCATAGCGAATCTCTGTGGACACTGTCGAAAGCCTTTTAAAATCAATGAAATTGACTAAAAGAGGTATCTGGAACTCTCTGCTTTGTTCGATGATGTTTCGCAATGTGAAGATCTGCTCATAGCATGACCTTCCTCTTCGAAAACCCGCTTGTTCCTCCCGGAGGTGTTGGTCAACTGCTGTCTTTAGCCGGTTTAGGATCACACTTTTCCAGGTACTGACATCAATGTTATTCCTCGCCAGTTATTGCAATCGCTCAGGCACCCCTTCTTTGGTAACGTCACGATCACTCCTCGTCTCCAATCATCAGGAACTTCCTCCTCAGACCAGATCAGGTTGAACAAGTAGGTTAACTCGTCTACAACCCCGTCCTTGCCATGTTTCAATAGTTCGGCCGATACTTCATTAAGGCCCGCTGCCTTGTTGTTCTTGAGGCTGTCGATGGCTTTGGAAACTTCTGCCCTGGTGATGTCATTGGTGATGACATCAAGCTCTTTTGTGTTTGGTTCCTGTTCGAAGTTGAAGAGTGTGGTTGGTGTTGGTTGATTTATTACTTCTCGGAAGTGTTCAATCCACCTCGTGGCTTGTTCCTCGTTTGTTAGAAGCACTCTGCCATCTATGTCTTTTATTGGTATGTTGGAATTGCTTTTCGCGCTAGTTAGCTCTCTCACAATCCTATACAGCGTTTTCGAGTCATTCCGTTCTGCTGCTGTTTGTGCTTCTTTACCTTTCTCTTCTAACCATTTCCTCTTATCTGTCCTACAGCTCTTTTTTACTTCTTTGTCCAGTTTCCTGTATTCCTCATCTGATGATCTCCATGGTTGGATGTTTCTAGCTGCTTGATCTCTTCTGATCTTCATATCCTTCCTTATATCAATCAGTTTCCACGAGTCTCCAGTAATCCACTGTTCTCTGTTGGACACTCTTCTCCTTCCTAACACTACATTCGCGCTCTCCTTTACGGCTTGAAGGAATAGCTGCCATTGCTCTTCTAAGTCGATTGAGTATTGTAGTGCTTGGAATCTGTTTTTAGTTTCCTCGTAGAATTGTTTTGATGTGTCTGTGATCTTTATGTTATCTGTCGCATATGGCCTGACCGTCTTCACCGTCTTGACTCTCTTTAACTTCAAGCGGATCTTACCCATCACAAGGTTGTGGTCAAAGCCAACATCTGCCCCTCTGTAGGTTCGGACGTCCTGTAGAGATGTACGCCATCTACTACTAATGCAGATGTATTAAATCTCATTCGATGTATTGCCATCTGGTGAGATCCTGGGTTTCTTGTGAATGCGTTTATGTTTGAAGAAGGTGTTGCCAATGCTGATACCACTGGCTGTGCTCATCGAGAGCAATCGTTCACCGTTATCATTCGTATTTCCAGCTGAACCTTGAGGTCCAAGCGTAGTATACATTTCTCTTCTGTCTCCATCCAGTTTCGCGTTAAAGTCTCCTACCACCATTTTTATGTCAAAGCTTGGTATCTCGTCAAGCACGTTCTGGAGTTGGTCGTAAAAGGTGTCCTTTTCCTCGTCTGTGGCGACTTCGGTTGGGGCATATACTTTTCACTATGGTGACTTTGACATGTCTGATGTTGACCCTCGCTGTGATGATGCGTTCACTAACTGGCTTCCACTCTATCAGTGCTTTTGTAGTATCCTTATTCAGGATGATGCCAACTCCATGGACATGGTGATCTTCATTTCCGGAGTAAAGTACAGTTTTATCTCCGCTGTTGAAGCGTCCCTGTCCTGTCCATCTCATCTCGCTTACACCTAGAATATCTAGATGGTAAGCCTTCATTTCCTTCAGCACTTGCTCCATCCGCCCGCTCTGAAAGAGCGTTCGAACGTTCCATGTGCCTATTCTGGTGTTAGTTTTGGCGTTAAAGATATGTCTCGAGCTTCCTGACGGCTTTCACTCAACCCTGTCATAGATACATCGGTAGGTGTAGATACATCTGTAGATGCAGATGCATCCACATTGATGGATGTGGCTTCTCTTCTTCCCCTTGAAAGTGTACCGGAATGGCTTCTTCTCGTCGTTTCTGTTATAGGATTTGTTTTTACGGGGTAGGGTTACTGGCCCTACGCCCAACCCTCCTCCTTTTTCAACCTGGCTTGGGACAGGCTATGGCGGAGTATACGTATATGTATATAAAGGTGGATACGTCTGCAAATAATAATGTGTAACATACATTGTAAACAGGTGTAAATTGTGAGTGTAAACTTTATTTTTTATTAAATCAGGTGCATTATTGATAGTATGCGGCAAAGTGTATCTAAGGCTTTGTCTCGCAAATTCGTGTTGTACCCTGATTGTATGTAAATTAAATTGTGAATGTTATTGTTTTGATAAAGCGGTAAATTTTGAAGGTAAACAGGAAGTTTGTTATGTACGAATTGATAATATAGTTTTAGTTCTTGTAATTTCAATATGTGTTCTACTTTTAATAATTTAAGACTTTTAAACAGTGGTTCAGTGTGAGAATTATAATTGCTTACATTAATAATTTGGACAAGTTTCTTTTGAAGTTTCTTAATTCTGTCACATCTGTAACCCCAAGCGGTAACGCCGTAGTTTAAGTGTGACAATTTCAGTATATTGTACAATATAATCTGTACATTAAGAGGTAATAACTGTTTTAGTCTATCCAATACACTTAACGTCCTTGAAACCTTATTTGAAATTTTATCACTGTGATTTTTCCAGTTAAATTGTTCATTAAAAGTTATTCCAAGAAAATGTCATTCTGCCGCTCTATTAATAGCAGTGTTATCTATGATTAATAATGGAGAAGTCACATTTTTTCTTCTGGCTGTTTTGAAAAGCATGTACTTAGTTTTGCTAAATTTCATAGATAATTTGTTAAGTTTTAGCCAATCACTAATTTTTCCCAGTTCTCTATTTATAGCAACGTCTATGTTTCCATTTTGTTCATATGTTGAAAATGAGTCAAGAGTACCCGAGAGGGTGGTATCATCAGCATACATTATAAAGTTAAACTTTTGGCTGGCCTTGTCAAAATCAATAATGTATACAATAAACAAGAGAGGGCCTAAAATTGAGCCTTGAGGTACGACAGTTGAAATATTATGCATTTCTGATTTTACATCCACTATTTCAACATAAGTTACTGTTTTCTATGTGTTAAGTAATTTATAATTAAACTTAATGCTACTACATTTACGCCATAATATTTTAATTTGTTTTGTAATATCATATTCCAGTGTATCAAAACCTTTTGAAAGGTCCAGGTAAATATTTATAGGAATTTAATTTCTATCCATGTGTGTTGTTATCCTATCAGCGATTTTAAGTTTATCAGGGAAGATACCTGTAGTTAATATTTGATTTGTAATTAATGTTAATGATTTTATCACTGCTGGTTTAACTAATTTTAATAATCGTTACGAAATACCGTCATACCCACAACTTGTTTTTGGTTGCATATTAGTTATTATTTTATATATAATTTCTTCGTCAATACTTTCAAGATTAAGTGAATTACTATACTGTTCATTCAGATAATATCTGTAATTTCTATTAGTAGGATTGCTGATTTGTTTGGTCAAATTTGAGCCAATATTGATAAACAGAATTATTAAATGTGTTTGCAATAATCGTTTTGTTTGTTATAATTTCGTCATTATATATATAAGTGATTTAGGGAAAGTTTTCTTTTCTCGTGTTCTGGGCAGAATATCGCTTATAGTTTCCCAAGTTTTTAAAATATAATTTTTGTATTTATTAAAAGAAGATTCATAATGCAGTTGTTTGGCTGTTCGTATACGTTTTTTAAGTATGCTATTATTCGTTATCAGGTTAGTCCGAATTGCTAAATTTTCAGATGAATCAGGCAGGGTAATTTTGAGTTTCTTATATAATTTGTCTCTGTATCGTATTGAATTGAGCAGGCCGAATGTAATCCATGTTGATTTGTTGTGCTTGTATTTTTTGAACTTTTACATGGCATGTGCTTATTTTTTGCGCATTTGATTAATTCATGTAAAATTTTATAGTTTATGTTTGGATTAACAAAAGGCGATTCATCAAGTTTATTATAAACATCTGATGAGGTGATTTCAAATGAATTTGGAAATTGCTTCTTAATTTTGTATCTTAATTTTTATATATTTAGGTGGTGGTTCTTTGTGGTGAACTTTGTTTAGAAAGGTTAAATATGGTTGATGGTCCGATAATTGTTTCGTTAAAATACCTGATTTTTGTGTTACTGCAGGATCGGTTAATTTACAAAACAAGTTATCTATTAGTGTTCCATTATTATTTTTAAATCTTGTGGGTGTGTAATATGGGGTTAAAAGCTATAAAATATTAATAAATAAAAAAATCACCAAAAACTCTCTTTCGTTAATTTGAAGGTTTATATTGAAATCACCAGCAATAATGATGTCTGATTTTGATTTGTCAAAGGATGAGATAATTAGTGTGAATTCGCAAAGAAACTTTTTTAGAATTTTCACAGAGGTCTCTTGGGGGTCGATAAATATATCCAATTATATTATCTTTTAAGAGCCCACCCCACTTATGTTGATAAATTGTCCTTCCCTATGTTGAAACTGATTTAGAGACAAAATAACTTTGAAATTATATTTGTTGCTTAAGTAAATGAGTAGCCCGCCTTTAGTGCTACATGTTTTGCCTTGGGTAATGCAATGATATCCCTCGATTTGTAGGTGTGATAGATCATCATTATCTGAGAGCCAGCTTTCCTGAAAGCATATTACGCTAAATTTTAAATTTCATCTGATTAAGTTCCTCTAAGAAGGTTTCAATTTCGCTGAATTTTGCATTAATAGATTCTATGTTTGAGCTAAGTATACTAAACCGTTCGTTATTTGTTTCTGCTAGTAACTTAAAATTGTCAAGATCATAATATGTCGAATGACGTCTTGGTTGAAAATCTTCAACAGCAGTCTCATTTAGCCGAAGTACATTAAATAGAGAATTCCCATTAGTACATCCTTGAAACCAGGACAATGATTCGTTAGCTAGCATTTTTTAAATGAGTAATTATGTTTGAAACATATAGCATAATAACCGACTGTCCAATGTAAACCAAAAACTTTGTTTTACCATAGTCATACGAAGTTAGTATACTCAGTGCTGAGTAGCATGTCACCACATCTGTCATCACGCAAGAAATACATGTCTGTGCAACAATAATAATAAACAAAAAAGAAATGTATAGAAAAAACATTATGAACGATACGTGTCGTTGGCATAATAACAATAGTAATCAGAATAAAATTAGCAAGACGAAAAAACACAAAAACAAAGCGACCAGCTAATTGAAATTTGCTTTATGTCTGCGATAACTAATTAATTGAATTTAAATGGAATCCACTGCAAGTAATTTATCGCATTATAAATTATGTTAATACGCAGGTATGTGTGAAAAGTAAACAATGTGTGGAAACCAGTAGTATAAGAATTCAAAGTATGTAAATAATTATGCATAATTCATGCCATACGGAGAAGCAAATTGCATTATTCAATACATTTGTTGAAATAAGTATTGATTAATCGAAGGAAAGACACACATTATAATTAGTTTGCATTATAAGGAAAGCAACGAGAACTTCAACTACAAAATAATTGCAAGACGCAAGCTATACCATCAGGTAATTATAAAAAAGCAAATGTTGAGTCAGTAGTTGGGGATGTAGAGAGAAAAAAAATCGCAGACAATATGTATCGCCTTGCATCTAGCAAAAGAAACAAAAATCGCAACTAATCTATATCATCATGATATACTTGAGAATACCAATGACGATGATATTACTCAACAAAGTAAGAGAGTGTGTATACTTGCTAATTAACGAAGTACGCTGCCCAGGTCTTTGATAACACTGATCTCTTTAATTACACCACTCAGTGTTTTCACCAGTACTCTACCCGAGTACGTCCAGCAGTCGGTTATTTTCTTTTCCCTTTTCACCACCCTCATCTTGTAGGCCAGTCCTGCTCTGTTCGATGTTAAATCTTCGTTTATAAAGATGGCCTTGTTTTTATCGTTGTCAACGTTATGCCGTTTCAGCTGTGTGCGAGCTTCATAAACCTCATTCCGGACCGCCTCGCTATGGAAGCGCACAATGATTGCGTTCTTCCTCAGGTTTCCGCTTGTGTCCTTCTTTTGGCCCAGGTGGTGACTACGCTCCAGATGGGCTGCCGTCAGTTTCATCCCCATCTTCTCGTTGATCGTTTGCAGCACGAGTTCATTCGTACTTTCTCCATCCGTCTCTGGAAGGCCCTGGAAGCGGAGGTTGGAACGGCGAGAATACTGCTCTCGCTTGTCCGCCTCCGTCTCCAGAACGTCCACCCTTTCCTCTATGGCAGTGATATGTTTACCTTTGCTCTGCAGCAGTTCCTTCATGTTTGTCATCTGGTGTCCCATGACGGCAGCCATTGTTTTGATAAGGAGTGGTGCCACAAGACTCGAAGTCAAACGGGGCACGATAGGGATAGTAGCGCAAGTGTTCGGGGGCACAGATGTCTTCGTCGTCCAAGACTGGCGGGGTCGAATGGTACATTCCACCTGGGTACATTGTCCGTACAACCCCCGTACACGTGCGCTCGTCCTTCTCCAGTTTCGATGCGTATTTCCACTAGGAGTCGCCACACTTACTACATCGATAGGAGTGACAGTACATCCGAACGTCTTTGATGTAAGAAAAGTGTGTGTCGTGAAGATCGTGAAAGGAGCAGTGTAGATTATATATAAGAAAGTTTTCATGTTCACAAAGGACTGTAAATGAATGGAACAGCTTATCTGCGGATTGTGTGAGTGCTAGTAGTGTGAATATGTTTAAAATAAAATCAACACCTACCTCAGATACATATAGATAAAAGGGTTGGACTCTCGATAAGCCAAAGGGCTTGCTTGTCAACCTGCCATCTAGAGTTTTTTCTCTGGGTGATAATCTTGTTAAATGTTGTTAAATTAGTGTAATTAGTGCCTGAGTATCGTGCATCGTAACACTCTGGCACGAACAGTCACGGTTAGTGGCAAGGTGGTGGGAAAAAGCAGACCAGACTAGAGGATCTATACAGACAACGGGCAAAGAGAAAGGGTAGGAATGCTTCCGCAGACCCCGAACATCCCCTGTTTCCATGCTATAAACTACTTCCTTCTGGCCGCCGCTTTCAACTCCCTCACGTTAAATTGAATCGCACTCGAAACTCATTTGTTCCCTCATCAATTAGACTAATGAATGAGTAACAGACGTCCATTCCATTCTAACTTATTTATTTATTTATTTAACTGATATAACTTGTAGTACTTTTTTGTTTTACATTTTTATATTGCATGTACAATTTTGTTTTTATTTGTTTTGATATGCTGCTACACTCCAAATGAATTTCCCTTCCAAGGGACACTCAAGTATTGTGTTTGTGATTATGATTGAGATTGATTGACACCATTCAACGGAGACCTCCCTACTTTGTGTGGTAAACGATATTAGAACGGTCCTTGTGATCAAGCTCATTGACCTAAGCGCTGGTTTCGATAACATCGACCACACAATTCTTCTCAATCGTTTGCATCGGCGCTATGCCTCGCCGGAGTTATATTACGCTAGGTTGAGTCGTACCTTTGCGATCGAAGGCAAAGTGTTGTTTTTGGTAGTGCAACTTCAAACGAAACGACTATGCACACTTGTGTACCGCAAGGATCAGTGTGAGGTCCACTGCTGTTTTTTTGTGTGCAGCCGATCGGTGACATCATTCGTAACCATAATTTAACGCATCACAATTATGCCGATGACTTACAATTGTTATGTCATTTTGACTTGAATGTCATTTCTCTTACTACCGTTGTGCATCGTGTCGAGCAGTGCATCGACGACATCAAATGTTGGATGTCATTCAACTACTTGCTGATGATTGATACAAAAAACCGAGGTTCTATTGGTTGTACCCAGGTCGGCGTCTTATTTGGTTGTTGGACTGCATGTGCGGGTTGGATATGTGTCACGGATTAGCAAGGTCTCCGTACACTAGATGACTAAGTCGCTGAGACCGCTGTTCGAGGATGGCCCGAGCTGGGTGAGCGCGTCGCGATTATCGCTCATCGACGCAAATACGTTGGGGCCGACCGGAACGTTGTATCAATATAATGCTGACGTGGCGGCATGGATTCTTCGAAACTCGATCGAACAGTCACTCTGGACACTGAATATTATACACACACAAAAGCTTTGGAACGTAACCCACGTTAACGATTCCCACCACGCTTTACGACTTGACTTGCCATTCTCTTGGCAGCAGGGCAGCCTGTCTAGTTCAACCCTGGATCTGTCCCAGTCCTTCGCCAGCGCCCAGATGGCGAAATGCGAACAACAAACGTTTATATAAGCAGACCTAATTACACATCATATGACAGGTTTCCATCATTCCTATTGGCTAATGCAATATACTATTCAAACTAGGCATTGTGGAACACCCTCTCTACGATTACAGTGAAACCACCTGCTTGCCTAGAAACACTAGCAACATGATACCACGCTTCACTGAGCGCATCTGCAACCGAGTTGCTGTAATTACGTAATTAAGGCGGTTGGTTAACAATATGTCTATCTACTGGCTTGACCTTCCTTATTTATAAAATTAAACCTCAGGAAAGTAGATTTAAACATCCAGAAATAGCAGAAATGCTACATTACCCCCCCCCCTAAGAATCTACTCCGTGAACAAAAGTATTAAGGAATACATTTAATACACTAATTTAATACATTACATTTAATACAATAAATAACCTGGCGATCACTCGCCGAACTAGTAACTATCTAGTTGCACACACAAAATTCATGACACTTCATTGTCTCAACTAATTTGATGGAACCTAGATCTATTCCATTCGGCTTAGGTCGTCTGCACCTATGTTATCTGTTCCAGGGATTGACTCTACCAGGAAACGATAGGGTTTAAGAGCCCATCGCATAACGCGATTGTTTGTCAACTTCGCAGTGTTTAGGAATTTCAGGGATCGTTGATCACACTGCACAATGAAACTTCGCCCATATAGGTATAAGTGAAATTTCTCAAGTCCCCAAACAATTGCCAGACATTCTCTTTCTACTACGGAATATCGCCTTTGCGTGGGATTGAGCTTCTTGCTCGCAAACGCGACTGGGAATAAGACTCCGTTATTCTCTTGGAGTAACATTGCTCCGAGTCCGGTATCGGACGCATCTGTACGCAAGACAAAGGGTCTGTTGACGTCAGGCAATTTGAGGATAGGCGCCTTACACAGGGCCTGCTTCAGTTGAATGAAGGCCTTGTCCGCCTCATCATTCCAACTTACCTTGTTAGGCTGTTTTGCCTTTGTGAGATCAGTCAATGGAACCGCAATTCTGGAATACCCATTAACAAACTTCCGGTAATATCCTGCCAAACCTAGAAAAGACCTCACTTGTCTCTTCGTGGTAGGAATGGGCGCATTCCTAATCTTGTTTACCTTGTCTTCATGGGTCTTCACTTCTCCTTGACCTACTTGGTGCCCCAGGAAATCGACGGATTCAAACCCAAGATAACACCTCGATGGTTTTATTGTGAGACCCGCTTGTCTCACTCGGACGAACAATGCCCGCAGTGTTGATAAGTGATCGGCCCATGTTGAGGTGTGAATCAATACATCGTCAACATAATTGGTAACACCACCGAGGCCATCTAAGAGTATGCGCATCATGCGACTGTACGATGCGCCGGCGTTGACTAGACCGAAAGGCATGACGCAAAATTGAAACAACCCTTGGGGTGTACAAAATGCGGTTTTTTCCTTATCTTCCGGTTCCATCCTTATTTGCCAGTAGCCTTTGCAGAAATCTAGTTTGGACAAGTACCTATCCTGCCCCACCTCAGCCAAGATAGTATCGGGATTTGGCATAGGTTCTGCATCGAATTTAGTAACCTTGTTTAACTGGCGAAAATCTACTACCGGTCTGTATGTGGAGTCAGATTTACGAATTAGCAACAAAGGCGATGAGTACGGTGAATGAGATGGCTCAATCACGCCCATTTCTCGCATCTTTTCAACCTCCTGTTTTACCACTCCCAACTTGGCTAATGGAATAGGGTACGGTTTGCATCTCACGGGACTAGAGGGCGTTACCTCAATGACATGGGACAAGAGACTAGTTTGCCCCGGAGTGTTCGAAAAGATGGAAGGAAATTCTTCCATTAGCTGTTTCAAGTCTCGTGTCTGATCAGGTGATAAACTATCACTCACATGAACGTCCCCAAGGTTTTCCTCTCTCTCAGGAATGTGGAAATCTTCATCAGCCTCACATTCAGGTTGTTCTTCGACAACAGCAGCTAAACCTAGCATCTCCACATTACCTCTCTCATAGTATTTCTTCATCATGTTGATGTGAAAGAGTTTACGATTATCTCCGATCTTAACCCGATAATCGTTTATCCCCACTCTCTCTGTCACTGGGATTATGGGACCTACCAAATCTATCGCTACCTTTTCAAAGGGCGTGTTTACGATGGGGATCATTTGTACAGGAGCCTTAGGGACATTGCCTCGATTAACGGTCCTCTGACAGATATCACATGACTGGCAGAATCTGTGGACATCATCCACTATCCCTGGCCAGTAGAAGTTAAGGAGGATTCTGTCTAGCGACTTCCTAATTCCCTGATGTCCAGATAGGATGGTTTCATGTCCTAACGTCATGACTCGATTGCGCAAAACTCGGGGAACTACTAGTTGTTTCACAGTCTCACCCTCTTTCTCTTTCTGATACAAGCGATAAAGGAGCCCCCTTTTTACCACGAATTGACTTGTTTGTTCTCCATTAGGTTTCCCTTTAGTCTCTTCAACCGAATCAAAGCATTTCTTTAAGGTCTCATCACCTTTTTGCTCTCTCAAGAAATCATCGGCGGATATACTCGCACCAACAACTTGAGGCACAATCAAAGGTTTTGTGGGTTTAGAAAGGCGCTCCCGTTGAGCACGGGTTTCTACAGCACAACCGGTGACTGTGGTGTCATTCAAAGGGGTCTCAACAGAAACGAGGACATCATCTGACTTGGTTCTTCGAAAAGGAGAACCTTCACTGTTATCGGAACAGGGCAAATTTAGTTCATCAACGTTGCCAATGACTAAGTCATAAACCATAAACGGGGTTGTTTAGACATAGGGCTTCAATTTATCCTGTGAAAAAGGGAGTTCTGACATAGCACCGGGACGTTGGGACTTCAATGACGGATCGATCCATCAGCATAAGGACTTTGGTTTTCCCAGTTAACTGATCTTCCATAACTAGGCTACGTCGTACAACGACTCCGTTACACCCGCTGTCGCGTAGTACTTTCACTGGGGATTCCCCCACATACCCCTTTACAACCGGTAAGTTACAACTGTTTTCATGTTGTACACAAGCACTAGCAATTACGGGGATCTTACATCCACATTGCAAGGTGACATCAGTCCCACCCACAGGACATTGGTGACTAGGGGAATTCTGGTTTAGCACAACTGCACAATTCCCAACCACTGGTTTCATCTTTTGTGGTGGAGGATTCCTATTCTGCACTCCCACTGTACACTGTCTCGCGATGTGACCTGGCCGATTACAAAGGAAACATGTACGCGGCGGAGGAACGGGCCGCGGGGTAGGGCTAGAAATAGGGTACCTCCCCTCCCCTGATTTTCGGGACGGGTGAAGGGACGGGAGTGGGTCGGACTCGGTCTCTACGATTTTCCCGTTTACCATATGATGAATGGGCATCTGTAAATGTTCTCACCAACACTAACAAATTCTCTTTCCCCACCGGTTTGTGTTCTCTCAGAAACACGGACAGTTTCCTAGGGCACATAAACAATAATTGCTCTCTCAGAATGAGTTCCTTGAGGCCCTCGAAAGACTCATTAATGTTTGACAAAGAAATCCACTGAGTCAAATAATGCTTCATACGAGCAAAATACTGCGACACTGTTTCGGTCGAATTTAGAGAACAGGTGTAAAACTTCTTACGAAAATCGCCTACAGTCAGTCGGTACCATCCTAGCAATGCTTGCTTTAACTGGTTATAATCGTTGGCCACGGAAATCGGGGAACGGGAATAAACTTCCAGTGCATGACCAGTTAACAATGCGCTCAGAAATATAGCGTAATTCTCGCGCTCCCAACCCTGGTTTTCCGCATATCTTTCAAAGCGCTGGAGATGGGCATCAATTGAATCCCTGTCTTCGTTAAAACAGGGTAACGGAGGACTACGGACTCCCTTAGTAATGGCTGAAGCATTACTCACCGAATCTCGGTTCTCTAAGGTAGTAGCCTCGTTGTGGCGCCTGGCCATCTTTTCTTCATGCTCCATTTCACGCGCGCGTATATCGGCCTGCCTTGCAGCCTCCTTTTCTCGGAGCTCGGCCTGGAGCCTCTCCTTCTCCATATCAACCCGGAGCCTCTCTTTCTCCATATCGGTCTGGAGCCTCTCTTTCTCCATATCGGCCTGCCTTGCCGCCTCCTTTTCTCGGAGCTCGGCCTGGATCCTCTCTTTCTCCGCCTCGCGAGCGGCCTGTCGCTCAGCCCGGGCGGTTCCTTGTTCATCGCGAACAAATGCCTGAAGTTCGGGACCTGTTAACCCTAACTTCTCGCCTAACTCAATTAACTGAGCAAGATCCATGTTTGCAAACTAGTGCAACACATGAAACAATCACTAAACGGATATCACGGTTAAGTAATACACAAGGTCAATCACCTGTAAACCGCAAAAGTGGTAGCTACGCTACAACACTCCACACAATCTTCTCGTAAGATTGGAATAATGGAATCACTATACGATTTCAACCACGCCGTGTCAACTATCAACACACGGAAATTCTGTGGGACTTTAATCTACCCAATGGCAACTCGGCAATTGCAACAAGTAATTCAACTTCCTCGTACAGCTGATAAATAACAAAGCTCCTACTTACAATAACTATACGATTAATTCATGATCCTTTACTGCTGCAATAAACAAGTATAATGCCTCAAAACGTGAATGATACACCATAAATATAACGAGAAATATGGGACACAGAATTATGTCCGGGCAGAAACGACAAGGGGCATGTGAATTACCCTACACTACAGCTACTGGAATAGATGTAGGTTTCGTCTCTAGCCACGGAATAACGCTGACACTCCACGGAACCAGAGTGCAGCTAAGTTCTCAGGCATGTTCTATGTTGCCGTCACGTGTTACCCGCTATTCATAGCGTTGACCGAAGGTGTTATTTTAATTTCCCCCTCGCCGGAATTCCGCGTACGAGCCCCCAATTATGTCACGGATTAGCGAGGTCTCCGTACACTAGATGGCTCAGTCTAGTAGGGTTCTTATATATCAAGGCCAACGCATATGAGAAAAAACGGTTAACGTGAACAAGCAACAAAGAACGAGGAACATTTTATAAACTTTATTACAAGATATCTTCCTTTTGGTAAATATATCGATTAACAAAATAAACAGAATAACGAAATCCCGTAACCAAATCTTAATAGAACATAATAAACAATAACACTGAATCTTTCGATTATCAAATTCCACTTCCTTTCTAAGGTGGATTATACCGCTATACGACCATACACTAGATGCCAAGTGTTATCTAAGAATAACTCCCATAATATAAATATACAGTATAAGCTAGTCCTCGCGGACTCTCATCACAGTAATCTGTTACAACACACACACACATATATATATATATATAATATTATGTGTGAATACCTCAAGGGTAATAATACCTCATCTCAAAACCACAGATAACTACTAATCATAATACAGCAAATAATATATACGTTCAATCAGAAAATAGACATTTACACTGGGCTAGTCCCATCTCGAATATATACGAACGTTTGTTGAAGTCAACACGCCAAGCTCAGAACACAATTAGAACGCTGTATCTCGGCCGCACGAGTGATGATGCCGGGCACTTGACGATTGCCGTAGTACGCCGCGAATTCTCGAGTCGCGTCCGTTCGATGATCGCTCGGTCGCAAACGATTGCGAAGTCAGTTGAATACGTTCAACTGAAAGACTAAGCCGGGCAGTAGACGCTTACCCCCGGCCGCTACGAATTCGATCGAGAGGTCTTGCTCTGTCGCAAACGATCGAGAAGTCAGATGAACGGGTTCGCGTGAATGACGACGCCTGGCAGTATACGTTTACCGCCGGCCGCTGCGAGTCGCATTCGGTCAAGCTTTCTGACGATTATCGCTCATCGACGCAAATACGCTGGGGCCGACCGGAACGTTGTATCAATATAATGCTGTCGTGGCGGCATGGATTCTTCGAAACTCGATCGAACAGTCACTCTGGACACTGAATATTATACACACACAAAAGCTTGGGAACGTAACCCACGTTAACGATTCCCACCACGCTTTACGACTTGACTTGCCAATCTCTTGGCAGCAGGGCAACCTGTCTAGTTCAACTCTGGATCTGTCCCAGTCCTTCGCCAGCGCCCAGATGGCGAAATGCGTACAACAAACGTTTATATAAGCATACCTAATTACACATCATATGACAGGTTTCCATCATTTATATTGGCTAATGCAATATACTATTCAAACTAGGCATTGTGGAACACCCTCTCTACGATTACAGTGAAACCACCTGCTTGCCTAGAAACACTAGCAACCGGACACCACGCTTCACTGAGCGCATCTGCAACCGAGTTGCTGTAATTACGTAACTAAGGCGGTCGGTTAACAATAGGTCTATCTACTGGCTTGACCTTCCTCATTTATAAAATTAAACCTCAGGAAAGTAGATTTAAACATCCAGAAATAGCAGAAATGCTACAATATGACATGACGGCGCAGATTTCTCGTACCATTAGTACCTGTTCACAGCATTTAAGTAATATCGGCCAAATTCACCGTTACCTGCCACAGTCGACAGCAGAACGTGTTGTCAATGCAATGATTACAGCACGCTTAGATTATTGCAATTCGCGTCTGTTTGGTACTTCTGCCAAAAACATCGGCAGGCTGTAGCGACTGCAGAATGCTGTGGTACATCTAATAACTCGGCGTTCGTGTCACCTAGGCGATAACTATATTTCGTGTATTACTCCACTCGGTACCCCCCAATCCCCCGGTGTATCTATGTTATGGTAAGTGCGTTGTAAGAACCCCCTGGCCTCCCATGTTTGCTTGTGGTGGCCACAATCCCCACTAAAAGGCTGTCTATAAACAGTGCTTGACAAATCTGTCTTGCCAACAAGCTTAGAACACTGACAAGTGTAAACAGTCCTTCCTAGATAAAACTATGTCTGGAAAAGAGTCGAGCTCGTGGAAGGCTGACCTGTCACGCGTGTCCCTCCCCAATATAGGGATAGGCCGCCTTACGACCCACCCTCCGTCAAGAGACGAACAAACATTTCAATACTGTCCTACCACATATGGTGCTTCACACTTCCATCCTAGCGTTCGTTCTTGACACCAGTTCCAACATCCAGGTCATCAGCATCTGGTTTCCCAGTACTGCACCTCCATCGCAATCGGCACTGCTTGGTGCGAAGGCCCCGTCCATGGTGGTAAGTGCGCTGTGTGCCAGGGTAACCAATGTGAGGGAACTAGTGTTGGGTGGTTGTCCAGGCTGTATTGAACGCTGCGTGCGCGTTCTATCTGCAACCGTGAGATAATATCGGCAACAACATTGATCTTTCCTGGGATGTGCTTGGCACGGAAACATATGTCATACGACATACATGCAACAATCAATTTTCGGAGCAAACACATCAGCTGTATGTCCTTGGCAGTTTGCCTGTTGATCACTTCAACCACTGCTGTGTTGTTTGAAAGGAACAGGACCCGTTGATTAGACAATACTGGCTCCCAGCTCCTACGATTAGAAGGAGTTCTTTCATAGCAATGTGATTGGAACTCCAGGATGGAGGAAACGGACCCTGTAACCACTGATTCCCCGCGACAGCGCCATATGCAAAGCTACTTGCGTCCGTTGTGAGCACTAAAACATATGATGACGTCCATCTCTTTGGCAGTAAACACAAAGTGTCAATAAAGGTGTGCAGAAATTCAAGCCAAGCGGATATGTCCTATGTGCCTCAACAGGTACACGAATGCGGTGGTTCACTCTCGTCTTTCCCCTGGTTAGGTCAATTATTCGTCTTAAAAAACAGCGGCCATCTGCAATAGCCCTACAAGCGAAGGAGAGTGAGCCGTAGAAAGATTGCACCTCTTCTAGGGTGGCTTTCTTTCTCCTGGCCATGCTTTGAAGTATTTGACACAATGAGTCCACCGAGAGAGACTAGTATGATACTCATGGTGTGTTGTCCAAAAAAAAAAAAAAACTCGTCGAGTATGTGACTCATATTGTCTACATGAAACTTATTCTGACAAATCCTTAGGTTTTACCGGTGTCGGTAACACATGCTTCGTTGTTGTCGTCGCTGGCGCCTGGATTGCTGCGTCGCTATGAAAAAAATCAATTTGTTTTAGTGACGGATGTTTGGTGGGTCTTGTTGCTGGCAGTCCTTGCCCAGCATACCACTCGGCTGTGTCCTTCTTTCCTGCAGAAAGAGCATGCATGCGAGTACTGACAGTAACACTTTTTTCACTGTGCCTTGTTGAAGTAGTGGTATAGACGGATGGGGCGGGGGCGGTCGTTTCTGGTACCGTAGTCATGAAAGGGCAGGTATGTCACTGTTGAGTTATCTTTAACTTTATAGCTTGCCTTAACACTGGAGTAGAGGGGGTTGCTGATCACATTCCATGGAGCACCCGTCCTCTCCCTCCTCACTCTGAATCGATAGTCATACTCCAACCACCCCCAGGGACCTTTCTGTGCATGCATAGTCAGGATGTGATCCACATATGTCATCAACTGGCTACCTTCCTCTGGGAACTGTTCTGCCCTAATGGCTGCATATGTCATAAACAAATGCAGCCATTTCCCTATGTGGTTTACGGGAATGGTCGTTTGTTTAAGGTGGGACCAAAGGGGTCCTCCTATGGGTCATAGAATGCGTAGCGGGAAATACTCGTTAGTTAGGATACGTTTTCTGAGCCTATCCGTCACCTAGTCGCCCAACTTTGCCCAACCAATGTCGAAAGCGGTAGTACCTGATCGGTGTGATGGCCGCTTAGCTTTGGTGTGTATTCTCGCCTCTATCTGTTTGGTCAGGTTGTCGTGATCAGTGTAGTCGGAATCAGAACCGGACGAGTTGTTGGCTGGTTCGGGTGATGGTGTGCGTTTTCGTTTTCGGTGATGGCTGCCATGATGTGAAGTCGCAGTTGATGTTTCCAGTTGCTGATGTTCGTTCGGCAATCTAGCACTTTTAGCCGGGGCTGGGATCAGAGCCTGAGTTTTTCAAATTTCTCATCGATTTTTGCCGTCAATGTAGCCATCAATGCCTCCGTTCTTCGGTCGTCGCATGGTTGAGGTACCTGGCATTCACAAGGAACCTCCGTATTGTTTTTTCTCCCTTTTGGGTCGCCCTGCTGCCGATTGTTTCGGCATGACCTGGAAGCAGTTCAAATGTCACAGCCATCTGGTAGTATGTATATATATATATATATATACATATATATATATATGTATGTATGTATGTATGTATGTATGTATGTATGTATGTATGTATGTATGTATGTATATGCACGTAGAGAGATCATTCCTCCTTTAAACACTCAATTTGAGTGTTTTCATTTTCGTTTCTTTCTTCTTCTTTTATTTTTATTTTTTCTTATTTGTATTTTATATATTTTTTTTTAATCCTATTCAACTACCTTTTATACAATACGTGACACATCCCCTTATTATTTCGCTGCCGTGTACTGCTATGTCGTTAATGCGTACCAATTAGTATGTTACGCTTTACTGGTATTTAAACGCGTAAACAAAAGACCGCGGTAGGCCGACCCGCATGTCAGCGTAGCCGTCTGACCGTTAGTCGGCGTTAGAAATTCAAAACTACCGGCTCCACCTGACTGGTAGACACGCCTTGCACATCTTACTTTAGCCATTCTCACAGAAAAATAGTAGCGCTTCAATCCCGCGTCACTCAGGTAGACACCGTCACATAGCAAGGAAGGGACCATTGTTATAAACCTCACAAGTTTTGAGCACGGTCAGGCTCACATTCGGGACTGACATTTGGACGCATAGGCTATACTGTAGTTTTAAACAGCTCAGCCTTCTTCTCTGCCCAAAAGAGATGCAATCCTGAAGAGCAAGAACAACAAGTGGAGCCTGGAGAGTGTGCTGTCTACCTTCAGTGCAGGAGAGAACGTGACGAAGGAAACTCGTGATGATGGTGCGTTTGGTCATGATGAGGCGGACATCACCATGACCTTCTATGTCACTGAGGCTGCCAACCCTGGCAAAAGCGTGACTCGTGTACTTAGCGACGACACAGACGTGTTTGTCCTATTAGGCTATTGGGTGTATCAGGAGGAGATGGAGAGCAAAGATTCAAGTGGGGCGGTGGTGTGGGACAGTGCTGGATAGCAACGCCACCTGCGCTGACCTAGGGCCACAGTGCTTGGCATGCACGCCCTCAGCTGGTGCGGCACGATCTCATGTCTGTATGCCAAAAGCAAGATCATCGCACTTAAACACCTTGCTCACTGGGGACTTCCCAGGTTTGGATGATGTGCTGGGGGAGGTAGGCTCTTCATCAAGAAGAAGACAATTCTCAAAGTTTAGGCCCTGCCTCCAACATCCACCAGCCTGTTCCTGCAAGTGCTGCTGGTCCATCTGCAGGCAATGCTGTGGAAAGCGGCAGGCAAGCAAGCCCTACCCGATGAGTCAGCCGATATCACTCACTTCAGGTGGAAGATCCGGAATGCGAATTTATTTTTTTCCAAACAAGCTAGATAGGGAAATGTCTCCTCGGCGCCCATTGGCTGTTGGACTGAGCCATGACGCAGTGTTTGGTAGAAAGTGTAAACATGTACTAAAAACGATGCTATTTATCGTAAACTGAGTGAAACAGCTATTATTTTTAATCTAACGTTTTCATGTGTATACAGTCTCCCATTGGACATAATTATTATCATGTTAGCCACCCAATAAATATAACGAAAAGTTACTTAAATAAACCTGATGTGTTGACAACCGAGCGCATGCTGAGTCGAATAGCGGCGCCTTCCTCAACACAACTAAAGTGTGTCAAGATGAAATTGCAATGTGAATAGTCTTTTATAAGAAACTACATATAGTACAGTCGGAAGGTATGCCCCCATGCACCCAGTGGATTTCTAAATGAAACTTTTCTTTTTTGCACCCCTGAAGGTGTCTAGTAAACAGATTTGGATGTTCACATTTCGAAATAATGCCCGAAGGGGTCCGTTTGGCGGTCATCTTGGATTATGTCACGCGCGACTGGTAAAATCAAGGATACCCATAATTTTTGAACCATTCATCGTACAAAGACAAATTAACAAATTTTTTCGTATAACTGTGGCATGAGGAATCGCTTGAGATGGATATTTTGACGATTCAAACATATTTATTGCTTAAAAATACACATAATGCCATATTTTCATTCCTGAAATCGAGTCAAATACTAAGTTAAGGATAGGTGATTGCGCATAAGCACTGACTCAACATTATATGCCACTATTAGGCAGAAAATGGGCTAATTATGAGTCCAAGAAGAAAGAAAACTACACGAAATCTACCCACTACGTTCAGTAGCTACGTCTATTCAAGAACTATCTACCCGAAACTTACCCTCGACACTACACACTAATCATCATCATCGCCAAGAAGCAGCTCATCACAGTCAATATGCTGATCATCTTCCTCTTCTCCCTCCTCCTCCTCAGCAGCTTTCTCAAGCAAGTCAATGAGAAGGGGAGGTAAGATGGGTCCACACGACCACACTGGCTCCTGTACACCCTTCTCAGTCTTCACCCATCCCTGTCCGTCATCGTAGGGCTTGGGTCGCCAGAAGCGAGGCTGGTTGGCCCGCTTGTACTTGGCTAGTCGGTAGTTGACCCGGCCAACATGGAGAATTAGCAGGGTGGGTGGGGGGAGAGCCAGGTCAATCTTGGACTTGGTGGTGAGCTTCTCGTGTTCTCCCACCATCTTTATGAGCATCTTGCCTCGCACAGCATCCACTGATGTCTCGCGAGCCTGACTGTACATGAGGCAGGTGGAGGCCTCCAAATCTGCCATCACTTCCGGCTTCACCGTCCTGTCATCAACAAGTTTCGTGAAAACGTTGTGATACTTAGGGTTCTTCTGAAGCTTTTTCAAGGGAGCCACATTGCCTTTGCTCTTGAAGGCGCTGGTACACTCCTCGCCTGAGAACACGTAGAACCCGACCAGCGTGCTCCAGTGACTTGGCCAGCTCCGTCACGTTGACTATCTGGCGGTGCTTGCCCATGCCGGTGTCGAGATAAATGGTTAGGCTGATGGAGTGCGAGTGGTAGAGCAGGATGACGAATATGTCAGTATCAGGAATTCTCACTACAGCCGACTTGTACCTTTGCTTGGTGGCATATTGGAGGTAGAGAACGACCCGGGTGTCCGTCTCCTCCTGGTCTGATGACAACTCATCGATCTCGTGCGTAGTCACTTCACCACTGGATGAGTCCAGCTGATGTGCCTTCCCCTCCAAGATGGCAACCGCTGCCCCACACTTCTCGAGTCAGGAGGCCGTCGCCTTGCCTTGCTCCAGACCCAGGAGCAACTGAGACGGTCTGCAGAAGCTATCTCCGAGGTCGGACAAAAGTACGTCCTTAACACGTTCGACCTCGTTGGGTGCATGAAAGCCCTTCCCCTCAGATGGAAATTTCCAGAAAAATACAAGTCGCATGTAGTCACCCCAGAGCAGTTCCACATTGTGATGAATTACATGGGTATGCTGACTGGGCACAAGTTCAAGGGCGCGAGCTACGCTGAGATTATCCTCGAGGCCTCACGACTTGAGAAATGCGGGGGCAGCGGTTGCCATCGTGGAGGGGAAGGCACATCAGCTGGACTCATCCAATGGTGAAGTGACTACGCGCGAGATCGATGAGTTGTCCTCAGACCAGGAGGAGACGGACACCCGGGTCGTTCTCTACCTCCAATATGCCACCAAGCAGTCGGCTGTAGTGAGAATTCCTGACAGTGACATATTCTTCACCACTTGCACTCCATCAGCCTCACCATCTATCTCGACACCGGCATGGGCAAGCACCGCCAGATAGTCAACGTGACGGAGCTGGCCAAGTCACTGGAGCACGCTGGTCGGGTTCTACGTGTTCTCAGGCGAGGAGTGTACCAGCGCCTTCAAGTGCAAAGGCAGTGTGGCGCCCTCGAAAAAGCTCCAGAAGAACCCTAAGTATCACAACGTTTTCAAGAAATTTGTTGATGACTGGACGGTGAAGCCGGAAGTGATTGCAGATTTGGAGGCCTGCACCTGCCTCATGTACGGTCAGGCTCGCGAGACATCAGTGAATGCTGTGCAAGGCAAGATGCTCCTAAAGTTGGTGGGAGAACACGAGAAGCTCACCACCAAGTCCAGGGTTGACCTGGCTCTCTTCCCACCCTGCTAATTCTCCATGTTGGCCGGGTCAACTACCGACAAGCCAAGTACAAGCGGGCCAACCAGCCTCGCTTCTGGCGACCCAAGCCCTACGATGATGGTCAGGGATGGATGAAGACTGAGGAGGGTGTACTGGAGCCAGTGTGGCCGTGTGGACCCATCTTGCCTCCCCTTCTCATTGACTTGTTTGAGAAAGCTGCTGAGGAGGAGGAGGAGGAGGAGGGAGAAGAGGAAGATGATCAGCATATTGACTATGATGAGCTGCTTCTTGGCGATGATGATGATTAGTGTGTAGTGTCGAGGGTAAGTTTTGGGTAGATAGTTCTTGAATAGACATATATACCGAACGTAGTGGGTAGATTTCGTGTAGTTTTCTTTCTTCTTGGACTCATAATTAGCCCATTTTCTGCCTAGTAGTGGCATATAATGTTGTGTCAGTGCTTATGCGCAATCAGCTATCCTTAATTTAGTATTTGACTCGATTTCAGGCATGAAAATATGGTATTATGTGCATTTTGAATCAATAAATATGTTTGAATCGTCAAAATAACCAACTCCAGCGATTTCCCATGCCACAGTTATACGAAAACGTGGGTTCATTTGTCCTTGTACGATGAACGGTTCAAACGTTATGGGTATCCTTGATTTTACCAGTCGCGCGTGACAAAATCCAAGATGGCCGCCAAACGGACCCCTTCGGACATTATTTCGAAATGTGAACATCCACATCTGTTTGCTAGACACCTAAAAAAGTAAGTTTCATTTAAAAATCCACTGGGTGCATGGGGGGCATACCTTCCGACTGTACTAATATTTTATGCACTACAACTATATTATGACTGAATGGTATTTCAGATCGCACTTGTGTCTGACACCAACTGAGAAGTGACCTGGAATGTGGGCTGATTTACTGCCACGAAAACAAGCGCAAAGAGCCAAACTCACAAGTCAAAGTGGTAACTTTGGAAATTATATTGTTGCAATGAACAGTTGTTTGATTACTGCTACTACATTGTTTTCAAGCACAGATCAGCATCATTGGTGGTGTTCATCACAGTTACACTGTTACACTGTTGCACAGTTACACTGTTACACAGTTACACAGTTACACTGTTACACTGTTACACAGTTACACAGTTACACTGAGTAATGTTTTATTCATCTTATTTACTGTAGAGTCCAGTCTTGTTTTACCAACTTCCATTGTCGTTTCATTTAATTTCCGAAATTGTTACATGATGTGTCATATAGTGTTTACAATACTTCTACGAACATGTTCTACTTATACATGTGGTTTAGTATCAATTATCAGTACAATTTGCTTTCCTTCATTCATAAACATTGGTTACAAGTTGCTATGGTAAATCTGTGCAAACCTAATTGACCACATTCATGTATACCGTGATGTATGTATGTGTACATATATATGTTCATATATGTGTACATATATATGTTCATATATTCAGTGGATCTCACTATTAAGGTCACCCTTGGGACTGGGCAAAATGGACCCGATTAGTGAGGTGACCGTATTAGCGGAACACAATTCCTACAGGGAAGACGGGAACACTTTTATCAACCTCAAGTCTGTCAGTACTGCGTGTCAACACATCGCCGCCGATGAAGATGATCCTATGCCCGTTTTATCTCAAACAGGATAAATGACAAGTCTTTACTTCAACGTTGAAACGGAAGACCTCTCCATTGATGAAGAAAACACCTTGACATAAATAGCGGGATACATGGCCAGGAAACTGCGTGACAATGTATGTCAACAATGTCAGCAAACCCTGATTGGTTCACCGACAAGTTCATCTATAGAAATGCTGCTACTTAAAAACACCTAGAAAATGCAAAAGACGGACTTGTAACTCCAAGTAAGGAACTATCGTCAACAGGTGAAAACATGGAGCGAGCTTTCAAGAAATCAAGCCACGCTCTACATATAAATAAAGTCCGAAGTAGATTGTGCCGTCATCTCGTCAAAGAAATACCCGAAGACTCAGTTGTCTGTCCTGCCGGAATGTGTACGCTGAAATATCTACTTTAGATATTTCAACAAATACGGTATCATTTTAAAGCAAAATAATAAATTAATGGTCTATGGAATGGTAAAGCATTTTCAAAACGTTATTTCACGATTTTGCAACTTAATACCCTCTTTGCTATGGCAGATCACATTTTATAGCCGACATAATTTTATTGAGTAAATGTGGTGTGTCGTCTGTATTAGTAAAACACTGGCATAATGTGAGTTTACTACATTAAATCAAAAAAGAATGGAAGGAAAGAGGCACCACAGGACACTATACCTGATACTTATAGCTTATACATTATACAGTATACCTTATACATTATACCTTTAACATTGTACGCTATAACTTATGTATTGTACCTTATACTTATGTCTTACCGACTATGCACTAAACCTTGTACCTTACAGCGTACACACTATACACAATATATTATACATTATACCTTATAGTCGTACCTTAGTTGGTACTTAGACATTTTTCAAACTTTGTACTTAGAAACATTTTGTACTTAGAATATTTGTTTTAAAGTCGGAACTTAGAACATTTTTCGTCATGTCCAAGGTGTTGCAATTCTGGGCGCATTTTCAAAGAGTAGTTCTAAAATTTGACTAAGTTTCGCGCGTCTACGTAGGATCACGCCAAACTTTTCGGCCATAGCGTCGCGACTGTACTGGCTATAGAGTTGCGGTCTCCTGCGTCGGGTTCGAGCTGGCGAACCGAAGCATATGCCGAAGACCACATGCCAGTAGCTCTAGCGGTTGCCATTCTGCGGCAGATTATCAAAAAATAAACGCGGGTAAACGACGAGAATAATTACGACTCTCTTCAGTCAGCCGAATACCCAACTTCACAGGTGGACCAGGTTGTGTCGTGTACCGTTCGATCTATCGAGTTGCGGTCTTCGACCTGTTCGTCGTTGATATCAAAACAGTGTGCGGTCTTAAGAGATAGGCGACATCTTCCACCACCCAACGGACAACAATGTAACTAGTTAGAGTAACGCCATCTACCATATATGCCAGATGTCAATTCGTCGACACACTTCCTGAAAGGTGGAACCATAGATCTGGACATGACAGTCACATGTCTTCCAGTACGACGACACTTCCGAGTCCATAACTGGAGTACTACGTTACATGTTGTTCAGGATCTAGCGGGTAAACAATTAACTACTTAGGGTTAGATACAGAATCAAAGTTGGGGTTAATCGAGCGAAAAAAACACTTTTGTCCCGTGGGTTGTTTAAAACCCGTGGTGACTTCCACTTCCTTTCCTTTGTCACGTAGAACACTGTGGAGGGTGTACTAGAGTCACGATTAGATTGTCGGACTCTCAAACAAGGGAGTCTAGTTTTGATTTGTCGTGTTGCTGTTTAGAAGCTTGAGTAATGTTGTTTACCCCACGTTGTTTCAGTTCATTCACACACACACACACACACCCGCACCACACACACACGCACCACACACCACACACATACACACACACACACACACACACACACACACATACATACGCACACATACACACACATACACACACCACACACATACACACACACGCAAACATTAATAAAGATACTTATCAACTGTGAAGTGCAAACATTACTAAATTCCAATGTTTTACAACTCAAACGTTTTATAACAATTTTACAATGAATTCAACAGTATTACTGAGCTGTCATCCTCACTTGCGCACTGCGATATTGTCCCACAATGCTACTTCTCTACAGGCAAACGTTTTCTGTCAGATCGATTGAGTGAACTGTGTATATCCGTATATACTTCCTTGTAATATGTAGCAGTTGCGCCATCATTTACTGTATGCATGTCTGAGTGTTTTGTTTTGTTGTAGGTCTACTGGTGATTATTCTGCAACCATTCGTCCACAATTGCAGCCGCCACGCTTCCCGGGTTGGATACCCGAAAGACGTTTGCCAGCTCGTGCAACTTGGGTCCACCATGCACCCCTTCCCATAGCAACAAGATGTCATCATTGGGTGTCACCACCTCGTCTCTCAACGCCAAGGCGACCGACATCGTCCTCCTTTCGTCAGGCGTAATTACAGCAGAGAGACGGCTGCGCAACTCCGGGGATATACTCAGCATTCGATTGGCCTAGAGATGGTTCCGTCATCCGTGACTGGAGAAACTGAGTCTACCTCTGTCATGTGGGAACTTGGCTCAGGGTTGTCGGGAGGAGGTAATGCAAACGACTCTGAACGAGAAAGGTTCGAAGAGGAAGAGGAAACGACGCTGACTGGATGATTGTTACGAGAGACTCGCGGTCGTATCTGGAAACATCAAGGACAGTTACATGGAATAATCGTTGTCGTCATCGCTGACACAGAAAGGAGTGATGAAACATGTTTATTTTCAAAGTAGCTTGTTTACGTTTACGGCAGCGTTACCAAATCCGCTGATTTTAGTTACACTATATACACGTCTGTATTTATTTGTATTGATTGATTATTGTTGATAACGTGGCGTCCATCTTACTATTATCTATGCTACTCGTGTTATAGCTGTAACTCTCTAATGTAAATGACAAATTATTGGTCTTACTAAAAACAGTTTTGACTTGACAAATTCCAAAGAGCTGCTCCGTAGACCACAAACAATTAGCACAATCATTTACTGTATCCATTTGCAGACCAATCATTCAAAAAGGAGACGACAGCGATAGCACTCTCGTTCTTAATTACATGTGTGGTTTCAGCTCATTCGTTTCGGGTTTTATTACTGACACCCAATTAGTACTGATGACCTGTATCCATCCGTCAAGTATTTAACCATTTGATATGGTCAGTTGTTGTTGTGACAACACTTGGCATTTAATAATAATAATAATAATAGTAATAATAATACAAGGCTTCTTTAGCGCCAATATCCTCGGAAAATCCAAGCTAAGTGGCGCAACAAAACGAAAGAATTCTCATAACCGTGTGCAATGCAAAAATGTCAACAGGTGGATGGAATTGTTAAAACGCTAATGAGGACATGCAATAACAAAATTACAGGTTTTGAGTTGACGGCGAAACGAAACTATATTTCCTGCAGATTTAACGCAGGGAGGAAGTGAATTCGACAGTCTTGGAATAGAAAATAGATTACTGAACATTCATCAGGATAGTTCATGTTTTTTAATTGGATAAGTCAAAAAAAGATGTTGTTTGCATAGAAAGTAGATTAGAAGCAGACGACGGAAGCTGTCTGGGCTTTATTGCTTGAGTGAACAATGTTTGTAAACATGCATGTTGTTTGGATGAAAGAGCTTGGTAAATAATTGTACAAATCTTGAAAATAATGCGGTAGTGAACTGGTAGCCAACGAAGTGGTGTTAGAAATGGCACTGAGCGAGAAAAATGAGGCACTCATGCAACTACACTTGCAAAAAATATTGGCTATTTTTAAATTGTTTAATATATTGCTAGCAATGCTATAAAGGAGGGAATTTAAGTAATCAGGTCTGCTGCTATCAAGAGCGTTTGCGATAGCTTTTGCGACAGAAAATGACATAGACCGGCGAATACGGCGAAAATCACGGATATAATAAAACGGCATAGAAACATCTAATACCAACACTGTTAAGCTGACAAGGTAACCATGCTTACTCTGCTTATATCTGTTGAGACGCCCATGAATCGGTTGAGTCCTCTTGGCTGACGGACGCGCAATCTGAATCGCAGCAACGCTCCTAAGTTTCGTGTCGGGATCATCATTTTGACGTGGCGCACAGCATCACCGCTTATATCGGACAGCGGGATTTGCTGAAATCCGAACAGAAAGGCGAATATTGACTTTCTGTTGTCTTTGATGTTTGAAGAAGCTATATGAGTACAATATGGGTTACATATTGTGATGGCTACGCAACACCTTTGAAGATAACCTTCCTGAACTTTGTTTCTCTATTATACGTTTTGGCATGGGCATTATAATATCAATTGTTCTAAGGGAATCATGGTTATTCTAAACAGACAATATAAAATGTGATTGCAGACAACGATAGCCATCCTACATATTGTTTGATATATTCAACCTAATAGTCCAATAGAAATCAGCACATGTTTGACCAAACCCGGAAATTTTGGTTAAAAAGCCAATTTATGTTTTAAGATGACTAGTAGTGTTTCCTGAACTTCCAGAAAAAAACAACCAAAATCAACCCTGGGGAACCTCGATTTTTTTCATGAACAATATACGTACCCTGTCAGTCGCTTTTTGCAACATTTTTTTTATTGGCTGTCCATACATAAATGCAAATGAGTTTTGGCGCTGACTTCCACTGGCCAGCAAGTTAACGGTTATGATACTTGTGTTGTGTTGTATTTTATGTATCCATTAACTCGCTAGTATAAGAAATCAAGTGTTTGCCACAAGATTAGATCCTACCATTGTAGGAAGATAGCATTTTAGATCGGAAATCTCTGTTTTAAGTAATTATATAAAGTAAAGTTAGCACTGCCTCAAAAAATCATCTCAGGCAACAAACCAGGTTGTTACATCAGAATGTATGCCAACTCGTACGACCTCGAGAGGTTACGATTATCAAACTCCCCGTCGCGTCAAACAGGACAACATTGATCTGGCCCATTTCCTGACTTTTCTGCGAAGTCACAACCCATTTTCCATCGACAATGACGAGCACCTGCAAAATGTTGCTACTGGGTTCACAGCTGATGAGAGAGTCAATATAGACCAAGCTGTGGATATTGGAATGAAAATCCACCAGTAGAGCACAGATCAGAAGTACGGAGACATAGTTCTCAGTAAGTCAGACCAAGTCAAAACGTTCGCAGATATGAGGAAAAAACTGTAAAACTGAAAGATGGAAAAGAAGTGCGCATGTTGTCGACGGAGTTATACCAGAGACTACTGGCCAGGGCATATACTTCTGGACCACCATATCGTAGTGTCTTCTCACATGAGCTAGCAGCCGTAGCCCCAGCTATATTCCACGACAATGATACAATGCAAAGGCCAGTGAATTAGTTTCATACATCACCACCCTCGATCCCCATGTTGTCTGCAATGATGACATTGACGTCAAAGCCATAGCTGTGGATGGATGTGCCGTTCTGCTTCAGACACTCTGGCCAAAGACATGTACCTTTCATGAAGTGTTTTCATCTTATGTGATTATGTTCTACACTTAGCAGCACACGATAGGGCCTGGTTCTTAGTGTTCTACAGCTATGAAGTGCTCACGACCAAGAAACCCGAACAGAAGCGACGTAAATTTGGCAAGATCTTTTCCGCTGATGTGTTGGTAGGACGCAACACTCCAGTGCCTTCAGACAACAGTAGTTCTCTTTTAAACAAGTACAACAAACAGCAACTCATTAGTCTCCTCTCTACTTACCTGCTGAAAGATGATGTCGAGGTGCGTCACGCTGGCGAGGAAGGAGATGTGGATACCACAATTGCGAAGTGTAACATAGAAGCTGCAGAATCCCACGAGAACGTATGTGTCCGTTGTGATGATACATATCTGCTTGTAATCCTGCTTTACCATGCGCCTGAGAAGTCCACTATTTACATGCAAACCAAGCAAAAACGAATCAGTAACAGCGCTGGTCAACATACTCTCGGAAAGGAGATATTTAAGTGCTTGCCATTTGCACACGCTATGTCCGGCTGTGATGCAACGCCAGTCTTCTGTGGTATTAGCAAAGTCAAACACATGAAAGTTCTAGGATCTTCAACAGAGCTGAGAACATCCGTTGCCATATTCGGCAGTAACACTGCATCGAGCGCCGACATTGCAACAGCTGGGGAGCGGTATATTATGGTTTCGCTTTACACCAAAAGCAACTGAAATGTAAGTCTCGACGATCTACGATACATGCACATAATTTCTTCAAAGTATGTTGCCATTGAAAGAATGCCGCCGACAAGTCGAGCATGCTACTTCCATTCACTGAGAGTGCACCTACAGGTTTCTACAGGTTAATCTGAAGAAGGTATTGGACAGAAAGAAATATGGCTTCCACTGTTACGCACACTCAGTAATGCCCGTCGTCACAGACAAAGAACCAGCACCCGAACATCTTGTACAAGCGATCCGTTGCTCTTGCAAGCGCCAAGATAATGTGTGTGTGTCTTGCAAGTGCTCAAAGAAGCGTCTTGTATGTAGCGTCCACTGCAAATGTCAAGGACAGTGCACAAACGGCC
>CM034536.1:17164293-17179293 GCA_020002185.1 Paraescarpia echinospica | reverse complement strand
CACTACTGCACTGGTGACCATCAACACTACATAGATACGATGTGCAGGCTGGTAACCAGCATTTTATGACGGAGTGTTCACATTTCCCCAATACAGACTCCGATAGGCTTCGTGTGAGATTATGTTTATATAATACAGAGGGCGCCACACGTTCATGTCGGGGCACATAATGCAGAAGGTTAGGTTTCTAGCTGAAAATACAATGAAATGGGTGTGAGGTTGGTGTACCGAGTGGTTTCATCTTATATTCATTCATTTTCTATACAAACACTACATTAGCATCACCAGTAGGCCCGCAGCGAGGTCGCTTTGGGGTGCGTTTTCAGACAAAGTTGGACTTCCAGTTACCAACACATCGATTCACAGCCATTATATTATGGGACCGAACACACATGCACGCACGCACGCACGCACACACGCACACACGCACACACGCACACACGCACACACGCGCACACACGCGCACACAAGCGCACACACGCGCGTACACGCGCACACACGCGCACACACGCGCACACACGCGCACACACGCGCACACACGCGCACACACGCGCACACACGCGCACACACGAGCACACACGCGCCCACACGCGCCCACACGCGCCCACACGTACACACACTCTCAAACACGCAGATACACACAAACAAACACAGACGCACATAAACGCGCGCGCGCGCGCGCACACACACACACACACACACACACACACATACACACACATGCATATGATGTATATGTGTGCTTTACGTATCGCTATGCCTTACCTTAAATTACGAAAGGATTTTTCCCAGTACTAATGTTTACGCAAATCTTCGCGCAATTTATACTAAACCTTCTTCGGCTGTGCCTATGTAAGTCTATTTGTGTGGGAGGAGTTTCTGTTTCGGCTGTCAGTCATATGTTACCACACTTACCGTTGCATCACCGGAAATCAAGCATGGCTGCACATTATATCAAACAAGGACATTGTTTCCAGTTATACATATACAAGCAGCCAAAACAGTGAGTGTAAGCCACGCAAAATATTCAGCAACAACTACTTTCATGATTTGACGTTGACCATACACAAAAAAATATACATATAAATATATATATATATCAATAAAACAAAACATTATTAGCCCGGCAGTGGCTTTACCTGTTCTGCTGTATATGAATGCTTTGCACGGTCCACTGCATTCATACTGTGAATGCAACGTTAATTGGAGCGTGCACCAAGAAGTGTTATGAATGTCAACTGGACGGATCCGTTCTTTGTACATTGTAATAATCAGAACTGGTCAGGTGGAGCGCTGTGGCACAGTCATGGAGCATCGGACTCTCAATCGAGAGATTCCCGGATCGAATCATGTGCTGCCGTTCCGAACCTTGGGCGAGCTCATTAACTCTCGTTGCTCTAGTTCATTCAACTGTATGAGTGAGTACCTGACTATAGTCAGTGGAACATATTTATGTACGAATAGTCTTGGTGCAGTTATTGCACGTGGCTTTATGCTTCCCAGAGACGTCCAGATGGTGTTCGATTGAACGGGTCTGCCAGAAAGTAAATGTTGGTAGAGCGCATAGGGCTGTCATAAGGAATGGAATCGACGCAATATATGAAATATTTTTACCTTTACTCTGATAGAGAGATGGTTTACAATTTAATTAAAATGTGTTTATGTACATAGAACACCTTCGACAAACTTTGCACAAACTACGACCATCTCCGATGAACCTATACAATACACAATGTGTGTAGCATAATACAATAGGCATTACCAAAATAAAAGTATGCAAAACTTTACACCTCTTCTACCACACAAATAACACTGGCGTAAAAAATATTTTGCGTATTTACATATGCGTTATTGTTTTATCATAAAATAAGTTTTACGGTTTCAAAGTAATAAACACTAATTCTATGTTTTGTATAGTTGAACAGGTATTTGGTGATACTTGCGTTGAACAGGAGGTTACCAGAGCAGTACAAAGGTTGCATTAGTTAGATGACATGTTGGATGACATGTTAGATGACATGTTAGATGACATGTTCGATGACATGTTAGATGACATGTTCGATGACATGTTAGATGACATGTTATCTAACATGTTAGATAACATGTTAGATAACATGTGCCTACGTGTTTGTTTGTTCAATGAACTAATCGAGAATGGTGAATCAAGAATCTAATTCCACAAAAACGTTCCACGAGTCCAACGCCAATTGATCTCATTGTAGATTGTTTACATTGTCTGAACTATGATGTAATGATGTCACACTATTGCTTATCGCATCATTTGTAAAGGATTTTGTACTTAATGTTTCGCGATTATATACATTATATATTATGTCGGCGAATGCCATAATAGTAATACATTCATTTGAAATTGCCGTACCTGAAGAACTCTATGTTGTCGTCATCTACGTTGCTCTAGTTTAAACCGTTCTTAAGATAAGGAATTAATAGTCGTTGACTACATAGGTGTGTATGTGATTATGATTCTATATTTAAATATGTATGGTTGTTTTGTATTGTATAATGCATCATGTTACCAATGTTTGAATAAACGAATAAACGAATTGACGGGCGCCATCCTTACAATTGGCGACTATATCAATGTCCGCGTAAGTTACATTTAATTTTTTTTTTTTTTAATCACTGTTTTCTTCTTTGTTATATTATGACCATTAAAAGCCTCATGATCAAATGTCGGTGTAATTACTTGATAATTACACACACCACACACACACACACACACACACACACACACACACACACACACACACACACAAATGCCATGTAGATAGTTTGTATTAAAGGGTGTCAGTGACTCATATTAAAACATTGCGAGTAGCAGCAAAAAAACTCATATTAGTATATTAGTTCATACTGCAACTGTTGGTGAATTAAACTAATGCTGTGTTTTATTTGCTCACCTTGGATACACCTATCCTGTTGATGTGATACATGTAAACAACATAATAATAACAATAATATTTATAAAATAAAATGCTCAAAACGCTGTACAAAAATATAATAGCGTAAGACATAACATTTAGCAAAGGTATGAACACAAGATGTATAAAATACAAATTTGATATAATAATTATAAAAACAGAACAATTTAATTTAATTCACTATTAAAAAAATTAACTAAACAATAAAAAATAGAAAACAATTGAGCTGTTATTTAAACATTATTAAAATTTATAAGATACTTTACGTATACATAGAATAATACCAAATAAAATATTTACGTATATGTAATCATAAATAAAATATGATAGTAGCAGTAAAATGTCAAAGAAAGTAAAATGTCAACAGTATTCCGCTTGGAACATGTGCGTCTTTAGAGTCCGTTTGAACAGTGATAGGGTTCCGCTACATTTTATAGGAATCAGCAGCGGATTCCATTATCGAAGTCCAATCACTTCGAATGAACGATCACCAAAACTTACAAGCTTTGTTCGCGGCACCTCCAGCAGATATTGTTGGGATGAATGTGTGCGCGCTGCAGAGCACTGTCTGTTCAGTATGTTCTCCAGGTACAGTGGTGCGGTGCCGTTCAGGCATCGATACATATGCATAAGAATTTTGAATTCAATTCGACATTGCAGTTCTTTCAGTATTGGGGTTATCTTATCTCTGCGAGGTGTGAAAGTGATAATTCGTGCTGCCATGTTTTGAATGCGTTGGAGTTTATTCAAATGTTCAAGTGGTAGTCCAGCAAGCAGCGCATTCCCGTCATCCAATCTGGACATGACGAAGGCGTGGACTAATGATTTCGTCGGTAAGTTAACGCCTGATACGGCTAATGTTGTGGAGGTGCATGTAGGCTGTTCGGCAGATGGCACTGACGTGGTTTTGCACCAGATTTTATTTAGTCCAGTCTTTTTTATTAATGGGAATATGTAACTGGTCTTATATTGATCAGGAACTACAGACGATTTCAGTGATTGCACAATTATGCGTGACACGATCGGAAGAAGTTCATCAATTGATGGATGGATAGATAGATAGATAGATAGATAGATAGATAGATAGATAGATATATATATAGATATATGTATTTATTTTCCCAATATTGTACAATACAAAGTAGTAATACAAATAAAACATACATATAAACCTATAGTGTAACTATGTAACGCAACAGTTATTTATAAAAAGTTTGTACAATATTTGGTGTAAGAGACACCTATTAAGATTAATAAATAGTCGCTATCATAGGTGCCACCGTGGGGTTTAGGAATTGTATATCTTTTTTATAAAATTCGCAAGTTATTGTATTCCATTGACACAACATTGCCCAATCCTATTTATATGAATGTATACGCATGTGTGTTTTATTAATGTTGGCTTCTTCACGCGTGTAGTAAGTAGTGAATGTGTGGGTACAATGTAATATGTTTATGGCTGTACGTGTTACTGAGATGGGTGTTTATTCATGACTATATGTGTATGTGTAGCAATTTACGACTTTGTGTTTGTATCCTTGTATGATAGTGTGTTTTACATAATGTTTAAATCCTTGCAGGTTGTGTGTGGTTTTTTAACCGAACTTAATGAAACTTTGATATACGGTCCTAGTTAATAGAATAGTGCTACTGTTCTGCCAAACATGTCATGACAATTACATAGATTGTTATCTTGGCAAGTCGGAGGTAACGTTGCAACGAATTAGTATAAGGTTTCAGTAATTGTAGTAATAATAATATCATTATGACTACATTTGTCATTAGACTCTTTTCAACTAATCAGATAATAGTTGCATGTATTGTATGCCGATCTCATGTATGCATTGCTGTATATAGGTTATTGTGTATAGGTAAATTGCAAAGCATCAACGACATTTGTAATTGTTACTTCCAGTAAGTCGTAATACACGCAAACATACACATTGTGTTTGATCGTTTTTCTTCTACTGCACAATACAGTTTCTTCAGTATAAATGAGTTTTGTTGCTGCTCCTGCGAGAGCGACCGTAATGGTTTAACAGGAGTCATTGAAATACATGGATGCCTCGAGTTGTTTCAGTTCACACACACACACACACACAAATACACACACACACACACACACACACAAACACACACACACACACATACACACACATACACACACATACACACACACCACACACATACACACACACACGCACGCAAACATTAACAAAGATACTTATCAACTGCGAAGTGCAAACATTCATTACTACATTCCAATGTTTTACAACTCAAACGTTTTATAACAATTTTACAATGAATTCAACAGTATTACTGAGCTGTCATCCTCACTTGCGCACTGCGATATTGTCCCACATTGCTACTTCTCTACAGGCAAACGTTTTCTGTCAGATCGATTGAGTGAACTTTGTATATCCGTATATACTTCCTTGTAATATGTAGCAGTTGCGCCATCATTTACTGTATGCATGTCTGAGTGTTTTGTTTTGTTGTAGGTCTACTGGTGATGATTCTGCAACCATTCGTCCACAATTGCAGCCGCTACGCTTCCCGGGTTGGATACCCGAAAGACGTTTGCCAGCTCGTGCAACATGGGTCCACCATGCACCCCTTCCCATAGCAACAAGATGTCATCATTGGGTGTCACCACCTCGTCTCTCAACGCCAAGGCGACCGACATCGTCCTCCTTTCGTCAGGCGTAATTACGGCAGAGAGACGGCTGCGCAACTCCGGGGATATACTCAGACATTCGATTGGCCTAGAGATGGTTCTTTCATCCGTGACTGGAGAAACCGAGTCTACCTCTGTCATGTGGGAACTTGGCTCAGGGTTGTCGGGAGGAGGTAATGCAAACGACTCTGAACGAGAAAGGTTCGAAGAGGAAGAGGAAACGACGCTGACTGGATGATTGTTACGACAGACTCGCGGTCGTATCTGGAAACATCAAGGACAGTCACATGGAATAATCGTTGTCGTCATCGCTAACACAGAAAGGAGTGATGAAACATGTTTATTTTCAAAGTAGCTTGTTTACGTTTACGGCAGCGTTACCAAATCCGCTGATTTTAGTTACACTATATACACGTCTGTATTTATTTGTATTGATTGATTATTGTTGATAACGTGGCGTCCATCTTACTATTATCTATGCTACTCGTGTTATAGCTATAACTCTCTAATGTAAATTACAAATTATTGGTCTTACTAAAAACAGTTTTGACTTGACAAATTCCAAAGAGCTGCTCCGTAGACCACAATCAATTAGCACAATCATTTACTGTATCCATTTGCAGACCAATCATTCAAAAAGGAGACGACAGCGATAGCACTCTCGTTCTTAATTACATGTGTGGTTTCAGCTCATTCGTTTCGGGTTTTATTACTGACACCCAATTAGTACTGATGACCTGTATCCATCCGTCAAGTATTTAACCATTTGATATGGTCAGTTGTTGTTGTGACAACACTTGGCATTTAATAATAATAATAATAGTAGTAATAATACAAGGCTTCTTTAGCGCCAATATCCTCGGAAAATCCAAGCTAAGTGGCGCAACAAAACGAAAGAATTCTCATAACCGTGTGCAATGCAAAAATGTCAACAGGTGGATGGAATTGCTAAGACGCTAATGAGGATATGCAATAACAAAATTACAGGTTTTGAGATGACGGCGAAACGAAACTATATTTCCTGCTGATTTAACGCAGGGAGGAAGTGAATTCGACAGAGTCTTGGAATAGAAAATAGATTACTGAACATTCATCAGGATAGTTCATGTTTTTTAATTGGATAAGTCAAAAAAAGATGTTGTTTGCATAGAAAGTAGATTAGAAGCAGACGACGGAAGCTGTCTGGGCTTTATTGCTTGAGTGAACAATGTTTGTAAACATGCATGTTGTTTGGATGAAAGAGCTTGGTAAATAATTGTACAAATCTTGAAAATAATGCGGTAGTGAACCGGTAGCCAACGAAGTGGAGTTAGAAATGGCACTGAGCGAGAAAAATGAGGCACTCATGCAACTACACTTGCAAAAAATATTGGCTATTTTGAAATTTGTTAAAATATTGCTAGCAATGCTATAAAGGAGGGAATTTAAGTAATCAGGTCTGCTGCTAACAAGAGCGTTTGCGATAGCTTTTGCGACAGAAAATGACATAGACCGGCGAATACGGCGAAAATCACGGATATAATAAAACGGCATAGAAACATCTAATACCAACACTGTTAAGCTGACAAGGTAACCATGCTTACTCTGCTTATATCTGTTGAGACGCCCATGAATCGGTCGAGTCCTCTTGGCTGACGGACGCGCAATCTGAATCGCAGCAACGCTCCTAAGTTTCGTGTCGGGATCATCATCGTGACGTGGCGCACAGCATCACCGCTTATATCGGACAGCGGGATTTGCTGAAATCCGAACAGAAAGGCGAATATTGACTTTCTGTTGTCTTTGATGTTTGAAGAAGCTATATGAGTACAATATGGGTTACATATTGTGATGGCTACGCAACACCTTTGAAGATAACCTTCCTGAACTTTGTTTCTCTATTATACGTTTTGGCATGGGCATTATAATATCAATTGTTCTAAGGGAATCATGGTTATTCTAAACAGACAATATAAAATGTGATTGCAGACAACGATAGCCATCCTACATATTGTTTGATATATTCAACCTAATAGTCCAATAGAAATCAGCACATGTTTGACCAAACCCGGACATTTTGGTTAAAAAGCCAATTTATGTTTTAAGATGACTAGTAGTGTTTCCTGAACTTCCAGAAAAAAACAACCAAAATCAACCCTGGGGAACCTCGATTTTTTTCATGAACAATATACGTACCCTGTCAGTCGCTTTTTGCAACATTTTTTTTATTGGCTGTCCATACATAAATGCAAATGAGTTTTGGCGCTGACTTCCACTGGCCAGCAAGTTAACGGTTATGATACTTGTGTTGTGTTGTATTTTATGTATCCATTAACTCGCAAGTATAAGAAATCAAGTGTTTGCCACAAGATTAGATCCTGCCATTGTAGGAAGATAGCATTTTAGATCGGAAATCTCCGTTTTGAGTAATTATATAAAGTAAAGTTAGCAACTGTTGTTGAACATATTACCCATATTTATAGTACACATAGGCATATTATGAAGATTACCTAGATAATAGTCATACATCTTTTTCAGGAACGGGTCACTGACATGGAGCAAATTGCCATTTGTCAAGAAGGTGGGGGTGGCTTAATGGTTAAACTTAGAAAGAAAGGGATAGATTCATTGGTGGCGGTGTCAAAACTACGAGATGATGGGTTGGCTGAACAATTCAATAATGCAGGTGATCATTATGTCCATGACAAATGTGGAATGACTTACACTGCCTCAAAAAATCATCTCAGGCAACTAACCAGGTTGTTATATCAGAATGTATGCCAACTCGTACGACCTCGAGAGGTTACGATTATCAAACTCCCCGTCGCGTCAAACAGGACAACATTGATCTGGCCCATTTCCTGACTTTTCTGCGAAGTCACAACCCATTTTCCATCGACAATGACGAGCACCTGCAAAATGTTGCTACTGGGGTCACAGCTGATGAGAGAGTCAATATAGACCAGGCTGTGGATATTGGAATGAAAATCCACCAGTAGAGCACAGATCAGAAGTACGGAGACATAGTTCTCAGTAAGTCAGACCAAGTCAAAACGTTCGCAGATATGAGGAACAAACTGTAAAACTGAAAGATGGAAAAGAAGTGCGCATGTTGTCGACGGAGTTATACCAGAAACTATTGGCCAGGGCATATACTTCTGGACCACCATATCGTAGTGTCTTCTCACATGAGCTAGCAGCCGTAGCCCCAGCTATATTCCACGACAATGACACAATGCAAAGGCCAGTGAATTAGTTTCATACATCACCACCCTCGATCCCCATGTTGTCTGCAATGATGACATTGACGTCAAAGCCATAGCTGTGGATGGATGTGCCGTTCTGCTTCAGATACTCTGGCCAAAGACAGGTACCTTTCATGAAGTGTTTTCATCTTATGTGATTATGTTCTACACTTAGCAGCACACGATAGGGCCTGGTTCTTAGTGTTCTACAGCTATGAAGTGCTCACGACCAAGAAACCCGAACAGAAGCGACGTAAATTTGGCAAGATCCTTTCCGCTGATGTGTTGGTAGGACGCAACACTCCAGTGCCTTCAGACAACAGTAGTTCTCTTTTAAACAAGTACAACAAACAGCAACTCATTAGTCTCCTCTCTACTTACCTGCTGAAAGATGATGTCGAGGTGCATCACGCTGGCGAGGAAGGAGATGTGGATACCACAATTGCGAAGTGTAACATAGAAGCTGCAGAATCCCACGAGAACGTATGTGTCCGTTGTGATGATACATATCTGCTTGTAATCCTGCTTTACCATGCGCCTGAGAAGTCCACTATTTACATGCAAACCAAGCAAAAACGAATCAGTAACAGCGCTGGTCAACATACTCTCGGAAAAGAGATATGTAAGTGCTTGCCATTTGCACACGCTATGTCCGGCTGTGATGCAACGCCAGTCTTCTGTGGTATTAGCAAAGTCAAACACATGAAAGTTCTAGGATCTTCAACAGAGCTGAGAACATCCGTTGCCATATTCGGCAGTAACACTGCATCGAGCGCCGACATTGCAACAGCTGGGGAGCGGTATATTATGGTTTCGCTTTACACCAAAAGCAACTGAAATGTAAGTCTCGACGTTCTACGATACATGCACATAATTTCTTCAAAGTGTGTTGCCATTGAAAGAATGCCGCCGACAAGTCGAGCATGCTACTTCCATTCACTGAGAGTGCACCTACAGGTTTCTACAGGTTAATCTGAAGAAGGTATTGGACAGAAATAAATATGGCTTCCACTGTTACGCACACTCAGTAATGCCCGTCGTCACAGACAAAGAACCAGCACCCGAACATCTTGTACAAGCGATCCGTTGCTCTTGCAAGCGCCAAGATAATGTGTGTGTGTGTCTTGCAAGTGCTCAAAGAAGCGTCTTGTATGTAGTGTCCACTGCAAATGTCAAGGACAGTGCACAAACGGCCCAACTCTTGTACAGCTATCCGACAGTGACGACGATGGCAATGCTGATGATAATGTTTAATAAATTATGTATTAGAAGATTACACGTAGAACATTTATGATTTATCCTAGTTATATTCAAGTTTGAATGCCATACCATTCACTGTTTCGGATATAAGTGACTTTCATGTGATATTAATCAAGATGTTAATTAAATCCCAGAACAGCGTTGGGATGGAGTGCTATATAAGAAATATATTACTAATTAATTAATTAATTGGATAATTACTTACTTGATTAATTAAACTCCATCATTAATGTGTGGCTTAACAGACCAGTATACATATCATTACAAATGTATTAACCAATAAATGAAACAGTTAAAAATATGACTAACAAACACAAACAAAAAGTTTTACTTCGAAATTGGAATGAAACACCCCAAAACAAGGATTGGGGTAAAAACAAAGTTCCCCAGGGTTGATTTTGGTTGGGTTTTTCTTAGAAGTTCAGGAAACCCTACTGGTCACCTTAAAACAAAAATTGGCTTTTTAACCAAAATGTCCGGGTCATCGTCAATTTCTACTGGACGATAAGCTGGGACACATGCACACAATACATCAGCGAATACTGCGATACCGTCGCATTGTTTGTGAATAAAAATAATAACAATCATAATAGCAACAACAACAATACTACTATTATTACTACTACTACTACTACTACTACTACTACTACTACTACAGCTTCTACTACTGCTACTACTATTATTACTACTACTATTACTACTAGTACTACTACTACTGTTGCTTCTACTACTACTACTATTACTACTACTACTACTACCACTACCACTACTACTACTACTACTACTGCTTCTACTACTACTACTGCTACTACAATTACTACTACTACTACTACTACTACTACTACAGCTTCTACTACTACTACTACTTCCTACTCACTACTGCTGCTTCTACTACTACTACTCTACTACACTACTACTACTACTACTCACTACAGCTTCTACTACTGCTACTTACTACTATTACCCCTACTACTACATTACTACTCACTACCACTACTATCGTTTCTACTAGTAATACCCACTCAGGCACCACCACCACCACCACCACTACAATCACTACTCACTACCACCACCACTGGCCAGCTTCCCACCACTGCCAATTACTCATTACTCTAATTACCATTACTACTACTACCACTACTATCGCTTCACTAGTGACACCACTCAGTACCACCACCACTTCACTACCACTACTCAATTACCACTACCACCACCACTACCACTACCACTACCACTATTTCCTGCTCGCTGCTACTACTCACTACTACTACTCTCACTACTACTACTACTCACTACTACCACCACTACCACCACATTACTACTACTACCATTACTACTACCAATTACCACTACTCACTACTACTTCACTAATTGTTGCTGCTACTACACTACTCACTACCACTACTACTACTACTACAATACTACTCACCACTACTACTACTACTACTACTGCTTCTACTACTACTACTACTACTACTATTACTACTACTACTACTACTACTACCACTACTACTACCATTGCTACTACTACTACTACTACAACAACTACTACTACTACAACTACTACTATCACCACTACTACTACTACTACTATTACTACTACTACTACTACTACTACTACTACTACTAGTAGTAGTAGTATTACTACTACTACTACTATTACTGCTACTGCTACTACAACAACAACTACTACTACTACTACTACTACTACTACTACTATTACTACTATTACTACTACTACTAATACTGCTACTGCTACTACTACTACTACTACTACTACTACTACTACTACTACTACTACTACTATTATTACTACTACTACTACTACTACTACTACTACTACTACTACTACTACTACTACTACTACTACTACTACTTCTTCTACTTCTACTACTATCATACTCATATATATTATAAAATCAGTAACATAAAATATATGAATGCATATGTATGTATTTGCGTATTATTGTTTTACTTTAAAAGAGGACAAATTTAACCAGCGTTGAAATGAAGTACACTATATTAATACGTCCACATGATTTTGTCTGTCCTGGTTGCTCGATAGATATTAATTTGTACCTTTCCGAAAAAGCACATACTCAACAGTTTGACAAGTAATTGTCGAAATGTGTTAACAAACCATAACGCTCTTAACATGTTGCGGTTGGTTGCTTCCGTCCGAGGTCGCACAAGTACCAGGAATGTCGTACAAATCGATGATGACTATTCTATAGTCCAACGTGACATCGGTGAAAACGGCCATGTCATCTTGTGCCAGAGGTACATCGTAGATTCGGTTTCCAGTCGCAACGGCCTGGCACAGGGCAATGTGAACAAGTATTAGGTGGAACAGCAGAATATGTCATTATGTTGGACTGCAACGGCTGGCATTTTAAGAATACTAAAATTGGTTCGAGAAATAGTTTCCTAAGTGCTTTACTCATTAACACGTTTAAAAAAATTACTTTATAGCATTAACTGTTTAGATCACTTGCCTCTTCTACTCGATTTCTACCGACAACAAATATGCCGATGGTGATGCTTTCCGAGTCGTGGTGATGAGTTGCAAACAGTAACACCGTGGCGTAAGTGTGTGGTCTCTCTTGTCCGTTCGCAGCAAACGTAAACTGACAAAAGTGCATCATCTTGACAACGACATGCTTTGGGTAGATCGCCAACAGCGTCTTGTCGCCGTCTTCGTCTTGTTGCTGCCATGTGACTGCAACGACGTTGTCTATCTCTCTGCATGTTAAAGGATGGGTTTAATTTTCACAAATTCAATATTGAATTAATACAGGATTGTGTTTTTCAAAATCGTTCTTGTTTGGAGAAAAATCGCCTTAAACCAAATCCGTTTGGTTTCATTGTTATTTGTGTTATTTAAAGTCGATATTACACTCCTTGTTCGACGGGAAATGTACGTGTGGCTAAGAATTAATATATTCGATGTTCAAAACATTTAACAGAGACTATATATTTTCATCATAACTCATAACATTGATCCTCCTGATAAATAAAATGCCAGCAATTCAGATAGCCAACGCTTGTAACGGTTGAACTTTGCTTTGTAACACTATAGTATGAGGATATGTAGTGCTTTCGTTATAACTGAGTTTTGGGAATGACGTATAAAACTCACCTGCAAACAATCTTAGTACTGGGAAGTCGGCATAACCTGGGGAAGGCGTAGGTTGGAAGAAACAGGTAAACGGGCTTGCGGAAGACAAGTCCGTGTGGCTCTAGTACAATCGTCGGGCTGAGAGCGATAGATTCAGTCACTTCTTCGAACTCGGAGGACATGCTTCGGATGATGCCAAGTTTGATCACAATTTTGTTATGGCCTTCAGGAAGTGATTCACGTGGAACTATAAGGGTTATTCCTTCTTCAGGTATCTTCAGTACACCTCCGTTATTTTCAACTTGGAAGGACCAGACGTCGACTATCTTTTTGGATTTCGTGTGGAAAGAATTACCAATGGAATTTTTGAAACTCCCAAATCCTTCATCCGCATCCGGTGCTGTCAACCAGTGGAGTTTGTCTGCAACCGGCTGCACCATTGATACTGACATCTCCATATCCTCTGTTAGTGGAAACAAACCGTAGAAGAACGTTGAAAGTATATGCGCCGGTGAACGAAATCAGACACTGACATTTTTCAACGTGTTATTCTAATTGTCGTCATACATCACTATATAATATGTTGTGAATGTACAATTTGAAATGGATATTCTTAGTCTATTTTAGCTATAATAGATCAGCGGAATATTCTATGTGTAAGTGTTGTGAGAGTTATACTCCCTTACAGATGCACAACGCGGCTTACCAGTTTGCTGAGCCACTTACTTTACAATACACAAGCGATACTAGAGCCCTAAATTGTATATTTCCTACGACATCTTAGGCAGATATTCTTAATTACCTACGTCAACAAGACAGATGGACGTGTCTGTATGAGCGAAAAGATAGCAAAATATAAATAAGCTCGCACACATTGAGTGATCTCAAACCTGACAGATTACAAATGTATTATAACATAGCACATATAATACATGTGTATGCCTTGTTACTACCTCGGAAAATAGTTACCATAGCTCTCATTATTGACGGGGTTTATACAACTGACAAAAACTATTCAGTGGTAGAAAATATTCAGTAAACATATAATGCGTCATATGTCTTGGCAATGCACTGTCTACTTATTGTACACATGGTCCATGTACGTTTGTACAGATTTTATAAATCCAACTCAGTTGAGTTGCCAGTAGTCTCGTTGATTGAAAGTCCGGCAACCACACGGCCGAGCAATCGAGCCCTACGCGACACGCTTGAACTAGCAGTACCTATTCTGATTATAATATAGCACTGCCTTCTAGGGTAAAGTAGCGTGTACGGCATAATCAGATATGTTGTTCATTGATGCATTAGACGACATGCAGTTTTTAGAATATATGACTGTAACCTTAGATACAGAAGAGACACACAACAGATGCACAAAATGCCATGTTGTATGCTCATTATAGTGCTATATAAGTTAGACATTGCTGTGTGTAGTGGTAGGTGTGCTAAGCGTATTCTTGATGTGTTTCTACTTACTACGCTCACTACTGCATTGGTGACCATCAACACTACATAGATACGATGTGCAGGCTGGTAACCAGCATTTTACGACGGAGTGTTCACATTTCCCCAATACAGACTCCGATAGGCTTCGTGTGAGATTATGTTTATATAATACAGAGGGCGCCACATGTTCATGTCGGGGCTCATAATGCAGAAGGTTAGGTTTCTAGCTGAAAATACAATGAAATGGGTGTGAGGTTGGTGTACCGAGTGGTTTCATCTTATATTCATTCATTTTATATACAAACACTACATTAGCATCACCAGTAGGCCCGC
>CM034536.1:17134293-17161793 GCA_020002185.1 Paraescarpia echinospica | reverse complement strand
ACACACACACACACACACACACACATACATACAAGTGCCATGTAGATAGTTTGTATTAAAGGGTGTCAGTCACTCCTAATAAGGCATTGCGAGTAGCAGCAAAAAACTCATATTAGTATATTAGTTTATACTGCAACTATTGGTGAATTAAACTAATGCTATGTTTTATTTGCTCACCTTGGATGGATCATGTTGATGTGATACATGTAAACATAATAATAATAATATTTATAACAAAAATGCTCAAAGCGCTGTTCAAGAATATAATAGCGTAAGACATAACATTTAGCAAAGGTATGAGCACAAGATGTATAAAATACAAATTTGATATAATAATTTTTTTTAATGAAATTTTTTAATCTAATTCACTATTAAAAAAATTAACTAAACATTAAAAAATAGAAAACAATTGAGCTGTTATTTAAACATTATTAAAATATATAAGATATTTTACGCATAAAGAATAATACTAAATAAAATATTTACGTATACGTAATCATAAATAAAATATGATAGTAGCAGTAAAATGTCAAAGAAAGTAAAATGTCAACAGTATTCCGCTTGGAACATGTGCGTCTTTAGAGTCCGTTTGAACAGTGATAGGGTTCCGCTACATTTTATAGGAATCAGCAGCGGATTCCATTATCGAGGTCCAATCACTTCGAATGAACGATCACCAAAACTGACAAGCTTTGTTCGCGGCACCTCCAGCAGGTATTGTTGGGACGAATGTGTACGCGCTGCAGAGCACTGTCTGTTCAGTATGTTCTCTAGGTACAGTGGCGCGGTGCCGTTCAGGCATCGATACACATGCATCAGAATCTTGAATTCAATTCGACATTTCACAGGTAGCCAGTGCAGTTCTTTCAGTATTGGGGTTATATGATCTCTGCGAGGTGCGAAAGTGATAATTCGTGCTGCCATGTTTTGAATGCGTTGGAGTTTATTCAAATGTTCAAGTGGTAGTCCAGCAAGCAGCGCATTCCCGTAATCCAATCTGGACATGACGAAATCGTGGACTAATGATTTCGTCGGTAAGTTAACGCCTGATACGGCTATTGTTATGGAGGTGCATGTAGGCTGTTCGGCAGATGGCACTGACGTGGTTTTGCACCAGATTTCGATTTAATCCAGTCTTCTTTATTAATGGCGATATGTAACTGGTCTTATATTGATCAGGAACTACAGACGATTTCAGTGATTGCACAATTATGCGTGACACGATCGGAAGAAGTTCATCAATTGATTTTCTCACCAGCCAAGTCGGTGCTGGGTCAAGGTCGCACGATATTGGTGGTGCGTCCATGACAATTTTCTTTATACATTCTGTTGTTGGCAGTTCACATGTGTTGTGGTTATCAAGCGCTCGTTGTGGTTGAGACGCATTAATACCTAGCAACTCGCTGCGGATATGGTTTGTCGTTTTGACGAAGAACGTTGCTAATCTCTCCGCCAAATGTTGCCAACTTGGCATGGGGCTAGTTGGCAGAAAGCCATGTAAACAACTTTGATCATCGTATATTTATTTCAAATTGTCCAGCACAAATTAACTCGGTACAGCCAACCTCAAAGGAAGACATTGCTAACAACAGTAATGAATAATGTTTTTCAACCGAAGTTAATGACACTTTGATATACGGTCCTAGTTAATAGAATAGTGCTACTGTTGTGCCAAACATGTCATGACAATTACATAGATTGTTATCTTGGCAAGTGGGAGGTAACGTTGCAACGAATTAGTATAAGGTTTCAGTAATTGTAGTAATAATAATACCATTATGACTACATTTGTCATTAGACTTTCCAACTAATCAGATAATAGCTGCATGTATTGTATGCCGATCTCATGTATGCATTGTTGTGTATAGGTTATTGTGTATAGGTAGATTGCAAAGCATCAATGACATTTGTAATTGTTACTTCCAGTAAGTCGTAATACACGCAAACATACACATTGTGTTTGATCGTTTTTCTTCTACTGCACAACATAGTTTCTTCAGTATAAATGAGTTGTGTTGCTGCTCCTGCGAGAGCGACCGTAATGGTTTAACAGGAGTCATTGAAATACATGGATGCCTCGAGTGGTATTTTATTATGGAGGGTAGTTTTTCATGGAAATGCTCCCTTGATAAATACATTATCATAATGGAGAATTGCTATGACTGGCTTTGCGGCATAAAAATATGTTAGGGCAATAAAGAGTATTATCTATTAAATGTGTACTTACCAGACGAATGTGAAGGAAACCGGGACAGGTTTAATGATTATATGTCTAAAATTGCTGTATACATGCTGGTAATATTAATAGCTCATGTATAACAATTGTCGGTGATTTTAATGCGGATATTTCTAAGAAATCAGAGAAGCCTTTCTTGATTTCTGTAAAGAGAATTCATTGGCTGTATGTGATCAGGACACCCTCCCGACAGATAGATGGATAGATAGATAGATAGATAGATGGATGGATGGATGGATGGATGGATGGATGGATGGATGGATGGATGGATGGATGGATAGATGGATAGATAGATAGATAGATAGATAGATAGATAGATAGATAGATAGATAGATAGATATATGTATTTATTTTCCCAATATTGTACAATACAAAGTAGTAATACAAATAAAACATACATATAAACCTATAGTGTAACTATGTAACGCAACAGTTATTTAGAAAAAGTTTGTACAATATTTGGTGTAAGAGACACCTATTAAGATTAATAAATAGTCGCTATCATAGGGGCCACCGTGGGGTTTAGGAATTATCTATCTTTTTTTATAAAATTCGCAAGTTATTGACACAACATTGCCCAATCCTATTTAGATGAATGTATACGCATGTGTGTGTTTATTAATGTTGGCTTCTTCACGCGTGTAGTAAGTAATGAATGTGTGGGTACAATGTAATATGTTTATGGCTGTACGTGTTACTAAGATGGGTGTTTATTCATGACTATATGTGTATGTGTAGCAATTTACGACTTTGTGTTTGTATCCTTGTATGATATTGTGTTTTACATAATGTTTAAATCCTTGCAGGTTGTGTGTGGTTATCTTTAGTTTAATGATTGTGTTGTTTATTGTGTATGGCGACTATACCTAAGGCTTCTTTTTGCAAAATTCGTGTTGTGTCTTGAATGCATATATTCTATTATGTTTTCGTGCGAAATGGCTATGCATGTATGCTTCTGTTCTCTATTATCTGCCAGTTTTGAAAGCAAGCGGGTAATGTTGTATGTTTCTATTTATAGTAAAATCGTAATATATGTGCATTAAGTAGGTCTCCACTCTTTAAAATCGAGAATCGTTTAAACATTGATTCCGTGTGGGAGTTATAATTACTTAAATATATTGTTCCTACAGCTTTCTTTGGCAGCTTGTTTATTCGATTACATGTGTGTCCCCAGATCATTATATATTATTTAATGTGAGGCAATATTAGTTAATTGTATAGTGTAAGTTTTATTCTAATTGGTATAACATGCTTCAATTTATTTATTACACCAATTGTTCTAGAACATATATTTGCTATTTTATTAATATGTTTATTCCAGTTTAAATATAAACACCATATTGGTTGTAGTCTGGGTATTATGGTTGTTAATCATCTGATATACGCTGATGACCTACTTCTATTCGCTCCTTCTACCAAGGGACTTATGTGTTACTCTTAGGGATGTGAGTACGACATTCAGTATAACGCTGGTAAATCCCTGATCATGTACTTTGATTCGGGAAACTCAAATGTGTAGACATATATTGTACTGGTAACTTCTATGTCGCTGACAGCGTGTAGACAGAAATTGTATTGGTAACTTCTCTGTCGCTGACAGCGTGAAGAAAGAATTTGCGCTAGTTACTGATATATTGTAATTCTACACTTGATTACTTAAAATATCACAATGAATAATGGTCGCTACTTAAACATATATCACGATCGCTTAATTTGTTTGTAAAATAAGACTTCTCTCCCTTATTAAAATGTCATTATCAAAATTATAATTATATTATGGTTATGCCTATGAGTACGGCTACGCTATTGCCAGCCACCACTGCTTGAATACTGATCGCATGGAGGCCGAGTAGGTTGAACGCAGAAGTATAACTGTTGAAACTCACGCTCTGATGCGGCAAAATGTTGGTGCTTGTTTTACTAACTAGAAAGGCGAGACCCTTGCCTACGGCTAGGCTAGTTACTGCATGTAGTAGAGGCTCGACAGACTCAGTGACAGTCCCAACGGCAGCTGACACCGACTGCAGCCGGTCGCGTCTTCGGACGTTATAATTCTATTTAATCGAAACGTTATTCGGCTTACGGCAGGATAAATAGACAACATACGCTTCCTACACTTATAAAATTAGCTGTCAATATACATATGTCTACAAATTGCTTATTTACAATGCCATTACTTGAATCAACTCACCTCGGAATCTGACATTTTGGCGGTGTGTGTGACGTCAACGGTCTTTGTGTGGTTTACTGCGCGGCATGAATATTCATTATACTCGGGCTGCAGAATTAATCATCCACGTGGCAGCAACCTCAACATTATTCGCGTAAACACAATTATTTACCGGCTGTTTGCACAGATAACACCCAAATTATGCAATACATAAGTAGCAGAGAAAGTATTTATTGCAAATTATTACGTTTTGATGCAGCATAGCTCGAATGTATATTAGCTTACAAAGAATCGCTTTAATGTTTAACAGGGGTTTACCTGGACGTTTGAGTTCAATGGTCCTCGGGACCCCCAACCTTCTTTTGAAGGGGTCCCAAGCCTGTAGCTATTTTTTTATTGTAAGTATTGTTTTATAAATATCATAATTTATATCATTCCACATCGTTTCAGGAATACAGTGTCCCAAATTTTGAATCAGTGTGCCGCTGCGGTCGCGTGTTACTGCGCGCCGCACTTGAAACAAGCAATATTAATAAATCACATGTTGACGCAAACCGGACCGCTATTTGGGCCTCAAAAAGTGCCCTCAAATCACAACACTTTATAACACTGTACTGCATATCTGAAACAATGTGGAATGATGGCATGAATACACTGAGGTATCAAATCGGTGCGATTGTTGGACGAGCGACTGACGCGCTCTGCCCCGGGATGGAAGTCGGGATCGCGAGTGCTTGCACTCTCTATTATTACCGTACAAATCATTTGATTGGTAACAACGAGAACTTAGTACGTCGCATTGTTTTTCATCGCTATAGCTCTAATAAATTTGGAAGTCTTAAACCGCACAGCGACTGCACTGGAACGAATAAGCCTGAACGGACATGCGAAAGGATTGGAAGGTTATTCTGGTTCGCGATTCAGTCCCTAGAGGCCCTTTTGCAAAGCTACGTGCATGGCGGCGCCATACGGAGGATTAGGCATCCTTCAGAATTGGGAAGCATACGCCTACGGAAATGGTTATTTGGAAGGACTCGTGAAAAAAATACCAAACGAACTGACTCGGTAATAAACTACCAAATTAAAGGCATTCATAATCAATGTATAGTTTTGTTATATGTCATTGATACGCATGCGTCCCGTGGGACGCAACAATTATTGTGCACGCGTCCGGGTACTGTTTCTATGCGTATAGGATACAGGATCTTGCGTCCCGAAAACCCCTGCACTGTATAGCACTGTAAATGAATTAACAATTAATAATTATAATTAAATTATGTGTTGTAAAGATTGTTGATTGAATTCAGAAATGACTTATTTTGTTAAAGAACATTCAGTATTTAGTAATTGCACAGTGGCGTAGTGCCCCGGAGGCAGGGAGTGCATTACAACGGGGCGCCGGGTCAGGAGGACGCCGAATCGACGGCTACTTTACATCAATCAAGCGGATAACACAGTATAACATATGCGATTCTGTTCTTCAGTTGAGACAATCGCAGTTTAAACTTGGCCGGTATTCAGTCGACCTATCAGTTTCTATGGAAGATATTCTGTGATATTGTTTAGAACAACGAAACAGTAGGCCCTATCTCTTTTTTTTCGCAATTTCAGCTCTGCTATTGGAGATATTAATGCAGACGGGGCCCTGGAGTATCAGAGTGTAGACTGCCATAGCTACTAACAATGTTTCGATAACATTGTGGGGGTGCTTGATAGGCTGTCCTAGGATCTGAACGAATCACTAGAAACCAGGGGAATGCTGGCAGCCGTTCCACGACGTCGTAGTGTGCCGCCAAAGTGTTCCGAAGAAGGGCAACGAGTAATGCATTGACTGGGGATTACAGAGTTCAAGGAATGACGATCGAATAGAATGTCCAAAAAATTAGCATGGGACGATGGTCTCTCGACCGAACAGGAACTGAATGACTAAGAAACAAGGGAAATATATCTCATGGAATTTGACCACTAAGGTTCGACTGATCCCCACTCCGTCAAAACTCAACTAATCTAGGAACAGCACAACACACCGATCCGGGTGGAACAGAACTATATTCACAGATATGCGACTGAAGCTAGAATGCTTATAAAGACACTTCATAATAGCTGATAACAGATACGGTGAAAAGGTAATTCTCGAGTCTACCCGTCACATTATAAATTAATATTACTATATTATTGCGGCTAGATATGAACACGCATTCAGTAATTAAGGTGATGTTGATCCTTCGTATTTGCAAGCATCTGTAGACCAAGTTCGCCTCAATAATGTTGTGTTTATATGGACTTTTTATTTATATCGCTTATAATATAAACACATATAACAACATGATAAATTGATGTGAATATATCACGTCAGTGTTATTTTAAAATATGTGCATCGAATACAATAGTACAATGCATATTCATTTCTTTCTTATGTAGTTATTGCTAATTCTTGTAATAACGGAACAAGTATGATCATCGTCATAGGAATAACATTCACAATCATTGCGAAACTTTTCTCCGTGTACATATCAACATACGCGGCTGCTGCAAATATTTCAAAAGTGTATTCCCTTATAAAAGCAAACAACATAATATTTTGAGAGTTTAGATTGTATGTAAGTGCATACATGACCAATCGTAAACATATTAAACATGTTCATGGCATTGAGTATCGTTGCAAGTACTAAATTGTTCTAGAAATTCTCGGGTATATTATAACCATCATATATTGAAGACATAGCACTCTTCCAAAGGTTGCCATCGTCTCATATGTAAGGCTCAATGATTGCTACAATTTCTTTGCGGTCTGCGTGTCTGAAGACGTTGGCCAATCCGATCAACAAGTCGTGTCTGCCTTGAACAGTTTCCCATATTACCAGAAGATCGTCCACATCTGCATTCGTATCCGCGTTCAGAGCTTCTGCAAGAACTATCTTGTCTTCTAGTGTCATGGAGGTTCTAAGGTTGCGTTTGAGTTGTGGTGGAATCGCTACGTAGCTTTGTGTGACACATAACTTCGCCTTATCCTTTCCGACCGACGTTGCTGGGATGGCTGGGCCACAGCTCTCACCAGTTTCTTCCTTCGACAATGGCAAATGTATCGCCGCTGCCGCTGAAGCCGTGGCCAAGGCTGTGGCTTCGGCACTCCCAGGCGCACCAGGCGTAATCTGGAAACGTGATAGGAACAATGTGACAATGCTGATCTAAGAAACATGGAAATATGCACCTCAACGCAGTGCTAACCTGCGTCTATTTTCGGCTGCGGTGGAATCTGTGCTCTAACACGGAGGCGAATCATCGGCAAACTAAAAAATGTAATTAGTCACATTCAATATTCGAGTGAGTGAAAGGCAGAGAGAAAGGGATAGAGGGAAAGAGAAAGAGAGAGAAAGAATGTAAGAGAGATAAACAGAGAGGGAGGGAAATACGAGAACAAAGAGACAGAGGAGGATTGAGATGGGGAGAAAAGAGGGAGAGGGAAGGAGAGGATGGGAGAGGGAGGGTGAGGGAAAGGAGACAGGGAGAGAGAGAGGGAGAGAGGGAGAGTCAGCAAGTTAGTTAGTGAAAGTGAGTGAGAGTAAATGAAGGAATGATTGAATAAGAGTGAGTGACCTAATGAATGAGAAAGAAAATAAGTTATGTACATCGGAATGAACTCGATGTAATCTTAGATATTGCGGTTGTCTGTGTCATAGATTGTACTATAGATGGAGACCGTTATAACGGGTTGGTTATACCTTGGCATGCTATTTTATCATTCTCTTAATAAAGAGTCATCGCTTCCTGTTGAAACTAGAAGCACATGTTGTGTTAAACACGAACATAATATGGTGTCATAAGTGGCATTCATTATGTGATAATGAATATTAAAGGTTGAGTTGGTATACCTATAAGGTAGGGCAGGTGACTGTCTACAAATAGTCTGATAGTTAAGGCTGTGTGACTAAAAAGTTGAATTTTGTAAACCACATCGCGTTTGATACAACCAACCTAGATGAAGAAAGCATGGAGGAGCTGGGAACAGCAGTTTAGAACATTCTTCACCGCCTGTGAAATAAACGCGAAGGCACGTGAAGTCCAGGTAGTAATACTGCTCCATTCTGCTGGACCTGAAGCACAAGAAGTGTATAACCAATTCGTATTCAGGCCAGCAGGACCTGACAATAACCCACCAGCTGAACGGAATAATGACTGGGAGACAGTTCTTACAAAGTTCCGTCAGTACTGTCAGCCTCCAAAAAACACTGTCTACGAAAGATATTGTTTTTGGGGCAGACATCAAGGCCGTGGTGAGTTAGTGGATCAGTGGGTCAAGGACCTACGAAGTAAACCCAAATTGTGTGAATTTGGTGATTAGGAAGACTTGATGATCAGGGACAAAATTGTGTTCAGTGTGAATGACGAACGTGTAAAGGAACGACTTCTGAGAGAGTCGGAACTAACGCTGAGTAAGGCAATAGACGTTTGTCGAGCAGCCGAGACAACAAAAGCGCAATTAAATGTCATGACAGCTGAAGGAAAGTTAGATGCCAAAGTGAATATTGTCAGATTGGACAAGCCAAAATGGAAGACAACAAACAAAGGCTTCCGATCGTAAGACAAGGGTTCATGGGTATCTAGTAAAGGTGCTACAAATAGCCATTGAGCTCAATCTAAACAAGGTCGTACCGAAGGAATCATTGACTGTAAGTCATGTGGTAGACAACACCCTCCAAGGTTATGTTCAGCGCATGGTAAACAATGTAACCGATGCAAGGGATGGAACCACTTTGCCGTGATGCATGGTAAGCGTACAGCTACAGGAGATAAGCATGTATATGTGGTCTATGAAGAAGACGAGGACAATGAAAGTATGTTTCTGAGAGCTCTTTTCCTAGATGTATATGCACACAATCCGTCTGATGAAGACTGGACAACAGAAATGATGGTCGGCAACCAGAGAGTAAGCTTCAAGCTGGACACCGGTGCTCAAAGTGCCCACAGAGACGGTATTGTCAGCATTCGTCAATAGTGTCAAAGTCAGGCCAGCGGGCGCTGTGACACTACAGTGCATTCCAGAGAATTCAGAGAAACCAACGTTCATTGAATTCTATGTGACAAACCACACCAAGACATCACTGCTTGGTTGTCAAACATGTGAGAAGTTGGGACTTGTGAAACGCATCAATGATGTATCACGTGAGAAACCATTGACCAAAAACCTGTTATAATAATCTTTATTGATACATAATGTTAAGTATATCACAGATGTAGCAGTAACATGAAACATGTATACATTACGTATCAAATGGAACGAAGCAACACATTGCTTGTGTTCCTTATTCATGTCATATATGCAATGAAATCTATGATTCGTGTAAAAAAAATAAAAAAAATAAAAACATCTTCATAATAAACTAACAATTTATTTAATAATGCATTATACGAGGACCGTAAGTCTGAATATCAGGTACATCTTAACATGACATCATTATGCGAGTACCGTAACACTGAACATCAGGTACATCTTAACATGACAACATTACACGAGTACCGTAACACTGAACACCAGGTACATCTTAACACGACAACATTATACGAGTACCTAACACTGAACACAGGGTACATCTTAACATGACAAAATTACATTAAAGCAGCATTTAGCATATGTTTCCTAGAATTAGACGCTTGGTCCTTTGTTTGAACATATGAATAGATGTACAATATTGTAAATAGTTATTTGTAATAAATGTATTCCAGATTTTAGGACCAACATAAGCCAAAGACAGTTGTCTACAATTAGTCTTGCAGAATGGTATTTTATATGTTACTTCCTGTCTTGTATTATATTTATGTGTGGATATTTGCAGGACAAATACATCATGATATATATCTGGCAACATACCCCTATTATGCTTGTACATTAGAATACAGCATAAATATTTATTTACGTCATAAATATTCATTATTTGATAAGATGTAAATAAAGGCTGCGTATGTTCAATAAATCCTACATGACTTATTACACGCAAAACTCGTTTTTGGAGTAAATGAATTTTAGCAAGGTATATATTCGGGGCCCTTCCCCAGACGACATTACAATAAGTAATATATGGGTATATAAACATGTAATACAGGTTTAACAATGATTTGTTATCTAATTTGTTTGTCACCTTTTTTATAATACCAATATTCTTAGAAATTTTATTTGATATATATTTAATGTGTGTGCTCCAATTCAATGTATTATTTATAAGCAAACCCAAAAACTTTATCTCATGTACAGTGTTAATTTGTATGCCGTCTATGCAAATGTTATTACACCTCTCTCTTATACTGATCGTATTACTAAAGGTCACTGTGTGAGTTTTCTGTATATTCAAAGAAAGTTTATTAATGTTAAGCCATAAAGATAGTTTTTTTATTTCAGAGTTCAAAACATTTTCCATTTCATCTATATTGTTGCCTTGTATAAAGATGCTCGTGTCATCAGCAAACATAATGGTAAACGTTGAGTCAGATAAAGTAGATAAATCATTTATATAGATAAGAAAGAGTAAAGGTCCCAGAATTGAACCCTGCGGAACACCACATGTTATGTTTTTAAGGGAAGATTTTGTTCCATAAAATTTTACTCGTTGTTGTCTGTTACTTAAAAAGTTACGAATCCATTGGAGTATATTTCCTCTGATTCCATAATGTGTTAATTTTCTCAATAATATATTATGATTAACGGTATCAAAGGCTTTGGCTAAATCCAGAAATAACCCAATTACGTGCTCTTTGGTATCAATTGCCTTACTAATTTTGTCAATTAGCAGTGAAATAGCCATATCAGTAGAATATCCTTTCCTAAATCCAAATTGGGAATTAGACAAGATGTTATGTTTCATTATGTAATTCATTAATCTATTGTACATTAATCTTTCAAAAACCTTTGAAAATACAGGCAAGACAGAAATAGGCCTGTAATTATTAATTAATGATGTATCGCCATTTTTAAAAACAGGAACTATATCAGCTATTTTTAGTTGATCAGGAACATATCCTTGATCAAATGATAAATTTACAATGTAACTTAAAGGATCAAGTAGGTTGGAGAAGGCCTGTTTGACAATAATAGGTTTTATGCCATCCCATCCAGGACTAGAGTTTTTAAAATTCTTAATAATTCCCTTTATCTCATCTGGTGTGGTTGGCGACAAATACATTGAATTTTTATAGACTCCTTGGAGGTAGTCATCAGGTCTCTCTGATATGACTGGTATTTTATCAGCCAGTTCTGGACCTATACTTGTAAAATATTCATTAAATGTATCAGCTATGCATTTTTATTTTTTGTTAATTTACCGTCAATTAGTAATTTGTCATTAGATAAAAATGCTTCCTTCCTTCCTATAATACTCTTTAAGACTATCCAGGTTTTTTTTAAATTACCCTTGTGCTGTTGAAGCTCATGTCGATAGTATTCTCTTTCTGCTACAGTAATAAGACAATTTATTTTATTTCTATATCTTTTATAATTAGTTTCATTGAAGACAGTCGGTTTTTTCAAGTAATACATATACAATTTGTTTTTAGTTCTAATGGAGTGTCGGAGTCCCATAGTAATCCACGGTTTATGTTTTCTTGACGTCAGAATACAAAGAAGTGTTCACTGGAATTGGTGAACTTGAACAGCCATATCACATTGAGCTGCGTGATGATGTAGAGCCAGTGGTCCAAGCAACAAGGAACATTCCATATGCACGAGTGGAGACTTTGAAAGCGACTCTAGGCAAATTGGAGAAAGATGGAATTATCGCAGATGTCGACCGGCCCACACCTTGGATGAACAATCCGGTGATAACTAAGAAGAGAAATGGTTCTTTGAGAATATGTCTTGACCCGAAGCCTCTCAACAGAGCAATAAAACGTGAACATTTTGAAATTCCGAAACCAGAAAGTGTCCAGGCATGTTTGGCAGGCAAGAAAGTGTTCTCAGTTATCGACATGTCGATGGCATACTGGCACGTGAAACTGACTGAGGAGTCCAGTTATCTGTGCACGTTTCACACACCATGGGGGCGCAAGCGCTTCCTACGCATGCCATTGGACATCGGTTCGGCAAGTGAAGTCCTACAGAAGCGTATGCAATACACATTCGGCGACATCGATGGGGCCTATATAATCGCAGATGACATCATCATCGCTGGTGATGATGAACGAGATCATGATGCTATCATGCTCAGGGTACTGAGAAGGGCCAGAGAGAGGAATGTAAAGTTCAACGCCTCCAAGGTACAACTGAAAGTGAACAAGGTGCTCTACATGGGACATGTAGTGTCTGAAGCAGGCCTCAGCCCAGACCCGAGCAAGGTGGAAGCTAGTGTGGGCATGCCGCTTCCTACCGACAAGCGTTCATTGCTCAGGTTCTTGAACACGGTCAAGTACCAAGGAAAGTTCTTTCCTTGAGAGTCACACATTGCCGCACCGCTGCGAGCACTGTTGAAGGAAGATGCAGTGTGGTGTTGGCAGCCAGAACACACAGATGCTGTGAACGAATTGAAAGGCCTGCTCAGCAGCATGCCGGTGTTAAAGTTCTACGATGTACGCAAACCAGTGACACTGCAGTCAGATGCTTCGCAAAGTGGCCTGGGAGCATGTCTGCTGCAGGAAGAGCATGTAATTGCTTATGCGTCACGGGCACTCGTGGGCCCAGAGCTACACTATGCTCAGCTAGAGAAGGAACTTGTCGCTGTAGTGTTTGCAACGAGCAAGTTTCACCAATACATCTATGGAAAATATGTTGAGGCCCAAACAGACCACAAGCCACTTGAACTAATCATGAAGAAACCGATCGGCAATGCGACAGCTCGAGTGCAAAGAATGGTGCTAAAACTGCAGCGATATACACTACATGTGGTGTATGTGCCTGGGAACATCTACATGTTGCTGATGCTCTCTCACGAGCATACGTAGAGGATGAGCCAGACAAGGAGCTGATCGACAACGTGGAAGTCATGGTCCACAGTTTGACACGAGACTTTCCGTTAATTCCAGGGAGACTGGAACACATCAAAAGACCAACAGCTAATGACGCAACGCTCCAACGGCTACAGCGAGTCGTGATGGATGGTTGGCCTGATTCACGGAAACCAGTACCAGCAGACTTGAAAGGATACTGGAATATGAGAGACCAGTTGAGTGCAAATGAAGGCTTACTGTTTACATGTGACAGTGTCATCATACCCGAGGCAATCAGGCATGAAATCAAGTTCTTCACGAGCCACACATGGGCATGGAGAAGACAAAATCAAGAGCTAGGACAGTGATATTCTGGCCAGGGATGTCTAAGGACACCGAGGACACAGTTGCGAAATGTCTCACATGTCTACATTTCCAGAGAAGTCATCAGAAGGAGCCCATGATTGCACACGAGATACCGGACGGACTATTCCATAAAGTCGCAATAGATATCATGACAGTCAAGGGTCACGATTATCTGGTAATTGTGAACTATTGCTCGAAATATCTCGAGATTGCCAGGCCGGATCAGTGATAGCTCATGTCAAGAGTATCAGCGCACGACATGGCATACCAGACGAGATAGTCGCATACAATCAACCGTTCGGTAGTTACGAGTTTCGCAAGTTTGCACAAAGTTGGGGCATCAAAGTGTCCACGTCCAGCCCAACTTATCCTCAGTCAAATGGACAAGCCGAACGAGTAGTGCAGACACTCAAGTCGTTGCTGAAGAAAGACGATGAAGAAGGTGGGGACCCCTATATTGCTCTGCTAGAGTGCTGGAACACCCCGATCAGTGGACTGAAATATGCACCAGCACAACTGGCGATGAGTAGGATGCTGCAGTCGAAACTGCCTGAAACCAAATCCGCACTCAAGCCGAGGGTAGTAAATGCCCAAACTGATCTGCAAACCAGGCAGGCATGTTTCAAAAGGGACTACGATCGTGGTGCTAAGCCGTTGAAACCGCTCAGGCCAGGTGATGTTGTCCGTGTCCAGCGTAAATGGGGCTGGGATCCCGCTGTCGTTAAGTCTACTCACGAGAGTCATCGGTCATATGTGATTCAACACGAGGGAGGTGAGCTCCGTCGCAATCGCCGTCATCTACTGAAGACACTAGAGCAACCACCACTGCTACTGCCTCAGTTGGATGAGTCTGACACTCCTGACGCACGCAAGCCAGCAGACCCAGCACCACAATTACCGATCCACCAGGAAGACCGATCGGTCACGCCACCGTCTCCAACTACACCGCTACAGCTGGCAGCGCAACTACTCCGAACCGAGCTGCCACCCATGATGGAAGAGTTCCCGCAAGCTGAACGCCGTTCCAGATATGGTCTTGTGATCAGGACATCTAAGCGATATAACAATGTTACGTAAGATGTATCAGGCTAAATTTGCAACAGTGGAATTGACATGTTTTCCTGTGTGAATAAGTGTTTACAACAACCATCAATTTGTATTTTTTTTTCAGAATGATCTGACACTGAACTCTAAAAGGGAATTGACATTAGGATGCTTTCCAGTGTGAATAGGTGTTTACAACAACCATTAATTTGTATTTTCGTTTCAGAATTATCTGACATTGAACTCTAAACGAAAAGAGTACAAGTGAACATTTTGTTTGTTACACTACTGTGAGTTATACATGTGCATGTTGATGTTTTGTTCGTTATACAATTAAGCTATAATTGTATGCGTTTATGTTATTAAAATAAATATAAAAAAATGGATGTCATAGATTGTACTATAGCTGGAGACCGTTATAACGGGTTGGTTATTGCTATTTTACCATTCTCTTAATAATGAGTCATCACTTCCTGTTGAAACTAGAAGCACATGTTGTGTTAAACACGAACATAATAGTCTGTTTTGTTCAGCGCCAACGGCCACTACGTTTCAGCAACACTAATACTACATATTGTTTAACATTTCGGTATTGGAAATAACAAGAACGTTATAGCAGTTATGTGGGCTGGTAAAATGTGTTTGGTAATCTACCTACCCGTCTGATGTCCCTAGTGATGTAAAAACGTCGATTGAGACCTCCCGTCTGACGTAAACTGATGTTGCAATCCAGCGACGGTTGCAAGGCACCATGTGTGTCACGCATTGGTATTGTCACACGGGCTTGACGCACTGCCCCACCGAATATGTCTTGAGTCGCGATCTCCTGGTGACAAACAATCATAAATAAACAATGTATTTTATCAACAAAAACATAAGTTGTATTCTGAAAGGTATTATACCGAATACAATCATTGTATTAACGGGAAACAATAAACTGTTATTGTCTGTATGAACAACATATAATATATGTTAAAATGCAACAGGAAACGTTGTGTATGTAATGTTTATTATAGAAAACGTTATGTTTTAGAGCGATATCCAGTCTATCTAGTCCGCTGTACACTTTGCTCATTGGTAGATCCATTCCATTCGAATTACAACTCTACATTTATCCATGCCGAATTTACTGTGAAATAACTATACTTTCATTTATATCCATACCCGCGGCATAGCTGGAGACGGTGGGTTCGTGTTTTCGGGCAAGTCACATATCCCAACGTTCACACAAGGTTCAGCTTCATCGTCGGTGAAAACAGCCAAGTCTTCTTGCGTCAGCAACACATCATAATCGTTACGGCCGCGTCTCATGGCCTGCAGACAGTTCCAAATCAACAATATATGTAGGCCTACCAATACGTTAACTTTGGATCATGGTAAGGACTCTGCGAGGCGCCGATGTCCATTCGCCTCTTCCTACGTTCCTTCACTACCTTAGACCATTGACCTCAAAGTGACGATGTATTTCATCATACACAACGATAGTCAATTACAGTTATTTACTTCCGTATGTTTGATATGCTCTACTTTCTAGAGGGTCGTTGTCCTACCTGATAGAACAGAGTGGTGATCAATGAGCCACCGTAAGCAAATTTTGTGTTGTTCCATTGATGGGTGTTGGCTAGTATACACTATGTATTCTTTGACCAAATTAATCGTAGTTTGCGTGGCGTTGGATAGATTTAATATATGTTGTCAATGTGTTAATAAAACTATACAAAACTGCTGAAATGTGAAAGTAATTTCATAAGAATGTGATTGCAATTAGTGGCACCCGTTTCCATTATACGAATTAACTGGACTGTTCGTGTTTTCTAATTGGATTACATCCAATTTACGTTGACTGCATGTGTTACCAGATTTATCTTCTTTACCATAATACCATTGTGAATTTGTCATTAGGTTTTGCTCAAATACTTGTTGTCGCTCTTGTGACAATTACAACTGCATCCTGACATGCTCGAATGTATCTAGGATCATAACGTAGACACATTTGTTAAAAAGTTAAAATGTTGGATATCAACATCATATGGAAAATCGTTCACAAATAAAACTAGCAAAAATCGAAGTATTCCAAGATTGATAAACGGAAAATTTTCATATAATATAATTAAGAAGATTTAGTTAAGTGTCGTACGGATCCTGAGTTATTTAATTTTGTAGTAGGCCTACGAATGAAACATTTGATGTTGACAAATACACATGTGTGTATCTGTCTATGCTTAGCTCGAGCACGTTGGAGGTTTTCTTGGACATTTCGTTCACCTCCTCACGTTGTTCGCTGTTGACCACGAATATGCCCAGGATGAGTTTTTCCGAGTCGCGTTGATAACTGGCAAACACTAACACGTTCACGTACACATGAGGCCGCTGTTGTCCTGTCGCCGTCACATACTTGAGATGACAGAAGTGCTTCAGTTTGACAACCACATGCTTCGGATACACGGCCACGATGGATTTGTCGCTTCTTTCGTCTGCCCCTTGCCAACGCACTGGCTCATCCGCGGCTGTTTCGCTGTTGCACAGAATGTTGGTACACAAGAATACATGGTTTACGTCATTGTTATATGTTATAATGATATCCACATAACATCTCGCATGGTGCAAAAGTATATCGATATATTGAATTATAGTAAAGCATGTGACAACGATGGGCTTTCTGCAGAACACTTTATACATGCAGATAGGTGCATAACTATATAACTGTCCATTTTTATACTAGTGTTATCTCATGTGGACATCTTCCTGATGACTTTATTAAAACTATCATTATACCCTTGCCCAAATACAAGTCTGTTGACAACAGTGATGTTAATAACTACATACCTATAGGGTTCGTCGCAGTTGCTTGTAAGATCTTTGAAATTATACTGCTTGACCTTACGGAATCGTACCTGGATACGACTGACAATCAGTTTGGATTCAAGAAAGAACATTCTACTGTTCATTGTATATATGCACTAACAATGTTATTCAGTATTATAGAAGCTACAACAGTGCTGTGTCTACTTGCTTTTTAGACGCATCTAAATAATTTGAGAGAGTGAACCACAGGACACTCTAGATAATTGCTTAATCGAAGTGTGCCTGTCCTACTTGTTATACTGGTACAGAACCCAAATATTTTGTATTAAATGGGGTTCCAAAACCTCTGACTTTTCTGTTGTATCTAACGGTGTTCGACAAGGTGGGATTTTGTATCCCTATCTATTTACTGTATACACCGATTTAAGCTATAGTCCTAGTCCCAATTGGAATATTTGTGCAAATTTTGGTTTTGAAAATGATACTGAATCTAATCATATAAAGTCGATATGTGTGATCATCAAACCACGTGGCTTTCATCTGAAATGCCCACATATTTATTTGAACAGTAACAAATTTGTATATGTTGAAAAGGCGAAATATCTAGGAGTAGCGATATGCAATGACTTGAAGGATGTTGAAGATATGCTAAAACATCTGCGTAGCTTTTATGCCAGGTCTAACAGCACTATCCATAAATTTTACCACTGTTCCATCGGCTAAATATGTTTCGTAAGTATTGTTGTGCAATTAGTGTTTCCAACTATGGGGAAACTTTAAAAAGGGCACATAGTTAAACAGTAATATGCATAGACGGATCCTACGACACCACTGATGGGACAGTGCGAGTAGCATGTTTGTTTAGGTTTTTGATACATTTGACGCCCTGCCCTATTGGGTAAGAATGATTGCGGTTTTATAAAACGGATTCTCAACATTAGCATTGACCTGATAAAAGTGTGTACAATTGTAAACACATTGTTAATGGGCCGAATCTGTATATATTGTTAAACGGTGATTTTATAGCATGTTTTACATATTTTTGTTATTATTATTTTTTTATTGATTTATTAACTGTATTTAACTTATTACCTTATTTTATTTTAATTGTTATATATTTATGAGTTTAACTTATCTACTTAAAAAAACTATGTATTTTTATTATTATATATTTATTTTATAATACCAATTGTTTATAATTGTTGGCCTGAAATAGATGCATTTGTATTCGTAAATATTATATAACAACGCGGCAAAGTAAAATAATTAAAATCCACTACCAGTGAGTGTTTCTAGATCTTTCCACTGCGTGCGCCATTCCTATTCGGTTTCTTTACGACCATGGTATTGTAAACATGCACAACTCCGCGGATACAAATACACACAAAATACACACCCCTTATATGCGAACACAGAGCACATTAACGAAGTATGCTACATATCATAACAGGCACTATGACACAGAGCACTGTTAACTTTCCATCGGTGGCCATGACAACGTTTTTTCAGATTATTACAAAACTGTACCACAGAAAACTTAGAAAATACTTCACAGCCCCTGCCAGCATGTTACTGCGACGCTGATAAAATTTCGTCAAAATACCTACCTCCATCTCTTTCAAAATGCATTTATGCACGGAGCCCATCATAATTTTACCTAAATAGCCATGCTTTTATCTGCAACCACGTTTTGTTACGTGAATAAGAATGGCAAACATCATTCATCCAACTACACTCATCTAAATATGCGTCGTTTCACTGCCAATACATATTAGCACTGAACATGCTAATATGCTTGATCTAGTTTATTCACAAGTGATGATATTTCAAATTTCAAACAGGTTTTTTGTTATTGCAAATATCACCACTTTCTAGGTACCATATTATTCTGCAACACAACAGGAAGGTTATCTGTGCTCTGACCCCAAACTCTGTTTGTTACAAAAGTCGCGCTTACCTGCAAAGCAGCTTCGTGTCGGGTAGTTTACTCAGTTTTGGGACAGCAAAGCTCGGGAGAAATAGGTAGACAGGCTCGCGAAAAGTAAGGCCATGTGGCTTTAGCGTAACAGTCGGACTGAGAGCGATTGAGCCCGTCTCCTCTTCGGAGTCCGAGGTCATACCACGTCGGATGCCGATCTTTATTATGCCATCCAACAAGTCACCGAACGGGACAGCATCAGGGGGTATTACGAGGGAAATACCCTCTTCATGGATGGCCAATACTTCACCACTATTGTCCACTTTGAATTGATAGTATTCAACCTTCGTGTTTGACTGTCGGGGGTCTTTCTCGCCATACGCCGGGCAAATTTTCGGAAGAGCCGGGCGACTTGCGCACTTCAGTTCAAATTCGCGTTCGTTGTCCGCCATCTTCTTTAGACAAGAAATCGGTCCTGGAATTGATCGATTTGAAATGCACTCAGTCGAGTTTAAAATATACAATACGCTATTATTGTAAGTAAACTATAACAATAAAAATGATAGTAAATATGATACCACTACACATTTATATTCATACGTGTAGTGCCGTGCAATTTATCAAGCCGCTTAGTATAGTTATTGCGACAATTCCATAATAACACTTAAACAAAATTAGTAGGCTATACATAATATACCATCCACACATGTGCGCACAATTCAATAACCACACTTAAAAAAATAGTTGGCTATACTTAATGTTGTGAAAGGCCCTGCTACGCGTACATATACAATAAAGTAGTTCCGTCTCTTGCAACATGCCGTCGTTGTCAACATATAAATATCAGCACGATATACCATAAATGCCGCTACAACAGCTATATAACATGGTGGCCGATATTACGATCCGAACCGTCAACCGGTAGAGAACCAATAGTGAGTGTTGCGAACTTTGGAAGCGATGGCATATGCGAGATAGAGCGAGATGTTTATTCGTGTTTTGGAACTTGAGTGAAAACAAATGGCGTTGTTCGCTTCGCGTGGCGACACCTGCCGCGTCAGATGTGGCGACACCGGCCGCGTTAGATGACACTGTGTGAGGACGCGCGACGCGTACGCCGTCTACCGGATGTCAGCACACTATGAAGCACTGTGTGTAGAGAAATGGCTGTGACTGCAACGCGTCATCTGCTGGACTGCACGGTACTATAGACGAATTTCACCTGCCTGACTAGTTAGAACAACTCACCGTGTGTTATGGCGGCCAAGTTTAACCCGCCTAAAGAGTTTGACTTTCTACCAGAAAACTGGGCGGAATGGATCAGTCGGTGGTCCAGATTCCGTACAGTATCTAAGTTGGACACAGAAGACGAGAGCGTGCAGATCGATAGCCTGATATACATCATGGGCTCACGGGCGGAGTGGATCTTCTCCAGTCTGGGTCTAGCGACGGACGAAGTGGGCGTCTATAGTGCTGTCAAACAGACTTTCGAAAATTACTTTGCCCCACGACGTTACATAATCTACGAACGGGCAAAATTGTTTCGTCGTGTGCAAACCGAGGGCGAATCTGTCGAACAATTCATAAGAGCACTTAATGAATCAGCCGACCGTTGTGAATTCCCTGATCGGTCTACGCAGATAAGAGATCGCCTAGTCGTCGGCATTCTTGATCAGACTGTCTCGCTGGAAATGCAGAGGATGGACATCAGTCTACTCACAGAGGCCAAAGCGGTCTCCATAGCTCGTCAAGCAGAGGAAGTTGAGAAGCAAATGCGCGACTTGAACCTGCCAAAGTCTGTGGGTGAAGTGAAGTCGAACCGTCGACGCAAGCCGAGAGTGGCGCCATCTAACCAGTCGAACACTAAGATGAACAGTGACACCTTCACTCAGCTTAGTGTAGCGTGTACTCGATGTGGTTATGTGAAGCATAAGAATGGTAAATGTCCTGCTGTTGATGCTAAATGTAATCAATGTGGTACCGTCGGTCACTATGCACGTTGCTGTAAGTCGAAAACATGTAAACCTGGTAGGCCTAATGCCAGAGTTAACCAACTAGAGGATGCTTCGTTCTTGGGCGAGATTGGTAGCAATTCAGATAGTTGGACTCAGCTAGTCGTTGTTGAGGGGTTAGACGTGCCAGTGCGGTTCAAGTTAGATAGCGGGGCAGACATATCAGTTGTACCAAGTAGATTGTGTGATCACGTGACATGGCGTCCTACATCCAAGCGTTTGATAGGCCCTGGTAACATGCGTATACTCGTGTTGGGAGAATTTGACAGTGTGCTAAGCGTAGATTCACGTAGACTTTGTGAGCGATTGTACGTTGTAGACCAGACTAGTGCACTGTTGAGCAGAGATGCGTGTGTGAAGCTCGGATTGATCACGTGTAATGTCAGTCATGTTAGCTCTAGCCAGTTTAACATAGAGTTTAAACAGATGTTTCAGGGTCTGGGAAAGGTTAGAGCAGCGTACGACATCTAGTTGCAGCCCGACGCAAAGCCGTTCGCCGTATTTACCTCGCGCAATGTACCCTATCCACTCGTCGATAAGGTGAAGGCAGAGCTAGATGTCATGTTGTCGCAAAATGTCATTTTTCAGTCGACCAACCCACAGAGTGGTGTGCGCCCATGGTTGTGGTCCCAAAGGGCGAAACGGTGAGGATATGTGTGGATTTCACCGAGTTGAACAAAAGGGTTCACAGGAATGTGTTTCCTATGGCAGACGTAGAAGCCAGTCTGGCCAAACTAGGTAGTGGTACAGTGTTCACTAAACTAGACGCAAATTCAGGATTCTGGCAAATCCCTCTGTCAGATCAGTCGAAATTGCTAACAACACTCCTAACGCCGCATGGACGATTCGCTTTTAATCGTCTACCATTCGGGCTCAGTTCGAGTCCAGAAATATTCGCTAAGATCGTGTCTGAAATTCTAGATGGTGTCGAGGGTGTAGTTTGTCACATGGATGACATTTGCATTTGGGGAGCGTCTCTCCAAGAGCACGATGTTCGTGTTCGATGTGTCTTGAACAGACTACGGAAAGCGGGTATGACACTGAACGCATCAAAGTGTGAGTTTGCTGTGAGTCAGATCAGATTCCTAGGTCACGTGATAACGAGCACAGGTGTGCGCGCGAATCCGGAGGCGGTACAGGGTCTGAATGACTTCAAAACTCCTGAGTGTGTAAGTGATGTGCGTAGTTTCTTGGGCATGGCTAACCAGCTGGGTAAGTTCTCGCACAAGCTCAGTGAGCTGAGTCAGCCATTGCGTGACTTATTGTGCAACAATACCACGTGGTATTGGGGTAACGCACAGGAGAAAGCCTTCTGTGACGTCAAAAACGAACTTTCCAAGTCCGTTGAACTTGCTGTGTACGATACAACGAAGGAGACAGTGATTCAGTCAGATGCCAGTCGTCACGGTATCGGAGCCACGTTATCTCAGGTCCAGAGAGACGGTACTCTCCGATTGGTGTGCGCAGCATCTCGATCGTTGACAGAGACCGAACAACGATATGCCACAATCGAGCTAGAGGCGCTGGCGATTGTTTGGGCATGCGAAAAGTTTCGCAACTATATCGTTGGTCTCACTGTCCGAATTCAAACGGATCATAAGCCATTGGTCCCACTGTTCAATGACATTAGCTTAGATAAGCTACAAGTGCGAATGCAGAGATTTCGCCTACGTATGATGAGATATTCATACACAGTCGAGTATATCCCAGGCAAAATGAATGTTGTCTCTAACGCGTTGTCGCGGTCCACGGCCAGTCCTACGAAAGTCGACGAACTTTTTGTAGAAGAGGTGGAGTCCTATGCGAAACAATCAGTCAACTTATGTGCGTCTCCTAAGCGTTTAGTCGAGATGCGTCGTCTTCAGGCTCACGACGAAGTGTTAGCACAAGTGCTAAAGTATGTGCAGGCAGGTTGGCCTCCGTACATATCGTCGGTGCAGTCTCTTCTCAGACCGTACTGGGAAAACCGAGGGCTACTCACGATCGTCGACGATGTTCTTGTGTACGAGAACAGGATCGTGATCCCACAGTCTCAACGTCTTGACGTTCTCCAGCGTCTACACCAGGGCCATCTTGTGATAACCAAGTGTCCCGAGCGTGCCAAGCAGCTCGTTTGGTGGCCTGGTATGACCCAGAGAATCGCCGAGATGGTACGAAACTGCAACACATGTCGCACGCATGCTAATGATGTTGCCGAGCCGCTGTTGCCGACAGAGTTTCCGACTCTACCGTGGGAGCACGTAGGCACTGACCTGTTTTACTGCAAGAAACGTTGGTATCTGCTTCTGGTAGATTACTTCTCACATTTTGTGGAGGTTTCTTTGCTCACTGAACTCAGTACTCGGGAGGTGGTTGAGCACTTGAAATCACACTTCGCTCGTCATGGTATACCAGAAGTTCTGACGTCGGACAACGGTCCGCAATATGCGTCGGCCGAATTCCGCAAGTTCGCGGAAGAGTACCTTTTTCAGCATGTGACGAGTTCTCCTCGGTTCCCACAATGCAACGGGGCCGCCGAACGCGCCGTGCAAACGATCAAGTCGATCATGAAAAAGGCAGAGGATCCGTACTTGGGGTTGTTAGCGTACAGGTCGTCACCACTTACGAATGGTGTATCGCCTGGTGAACTGTTGATGGGAAGAAAGCTGACATCCACGGTCCCAGCCCATCCAAAGGTGTTACAACCTCAGTTGCCAGATACAGCACAGATCCGTCAGAGAGAGGCTGAATCGAAGGTTTCGTCTAAACTAAACTTTGATCGAAAGCACCGTGTCAGGGAGCTTCAACCGCTCACTGTAGGAGACGATGTGTGGATTACAGATATCAAACGCTCGGCTAAAGTAGTCGATGCCAATCCAGGTACACCTCGCTCCTATGTTGTAGATAGTGAATATAGCACAGTCCGTCGCAATCGCCGAGCTCTCCGAAAGCTCCGTCAGCCATCAGTTACTCCTCAGGTCGAGCAGTCTGATGAGCCCAGTAACATGAAAGTGTCGCGTTACGGTCGCCAGATCAAGCCAGTTCAGATTCTTGATCTGTAATCTGTTGTATAACTTGTATTACCTGTTCTACTGTTTAGCTATTGTTTAGCTATACTGTTTAGTTACTGTTTAGATAGCAGTTTTGCTGTTATTAGAATGCTGTGTGTAGTTCCTACTTAAAACAAGCATGTTTCAGGATACCTACACACTAATATTATATGTTGCCGTTTATTTTATTGTTGTAATTGAGATACAGCATGACGACACATGTACCTTTGAGTTGTAATCCAAATTTGTTAGTAACCAGTACCATTGCATTCTTAGAAGGGAGGTGTTGTGGTATGCCCTGCTACGCGTACATATACAATAAAGAAGTTCCGTCTCTTGCAACATGCCGTCTTTGTCAACATATAAGTATCAGCACGATATACCATAAATGCCGCTACAACAGCTATATAACACTTAATATACCATCCACACTTGTGCGCATGCACACACACACCACATACACGCACGTACCACGCACGTATGCACGCACACGCACGCACCACGAGTCACTAACATTATATACATCATATAATAATAGGCATTTCACGAAACCCTTGCTAAATCGAAATGTAGCATCGAAAGGTGTGGTACCTAATACTACCCATACTACGATAAGACGTAAACAATGCGCTATAACCACGTGTACTCACACATACCAAAACTAGGTCAGGCGTGTTTCAGGCCGCCACAAGCGATGAAAGATTTAACCAGATTTAACAAGATTGCCACCCACAGAATTAATTCTAGGTGGCAGGTGGACAAGGAAGCTTTTGGCTTATCGAGAGTCCAACCCTTTTATCTATGTGAATCCCGCCCTTCTGAGGTATGTGTCGATTTTATTTTTAAAAATTTTCACGCTACTAGCACCCACACAATCAGCAGATAATCTGTTCCATTCATATACAGTCCTTTGTGAAAATGAGAATTTTCTTATATATAATCTACACTGCTCCTTTGCTAATGTAACTTCATGTCCTTTAGTCCTTCTATCTTTCTTAAATGAGAAACAAATATTTATATCAATATTTTCATAACCATTTAGTATTTTAAACACTTCTATCTGATCTCCTCTCAATCTCCTTGTCACTAGTGTTGTTCAACCACATTCTTTTATGCGAATTTCATAACAAAGATCCCTCAGTTTTGATATCATTTTAGTCGCTCTCCTCTGTACTCTTTCTAGTATATCTATGTCCTTCTTGCGATATGGCCTCCACGCTTGTATACAATATTCTAAATGAGGCCTCACTATTGTTTTGTACAGCGGTATTATTAATTATTTTTCCTTATACGCTATATTTCGCCTAATTAATCCAATATTTGATTTCCCTTTGAAGCTGCAATTCCGCACTGCTCTGAAACCTTCATATCAGTACTAATGGTTAACCCTAAGTCCTTTTCTTTTACAGTAGTACTTAGTACAGTATCCCAATGTATATTCTACCTCTTCGTTCCCATGTCCTGTGTGGAGACATTTACATTTCCCAAAATTGAACAGCATTTGCCACTTTTCAGACCATTTGATCATCCTGTCAAGATCATCTTGTAAATGCTGTCTATCTCCATCACTTTTAATCCTTCTAAACACTTTTGTATCATTCGTAAATTTCAACACCTTGCCTGTTATTTCATCATCCAAATCGTTGATAAATATTAAGAATAATACAGGTCCTAGGTCTGATCCCTGCGGTACCCCACTCAATACCAATTTCCAGTTTGAAGCCTCCCCATCAACTACTACACGTTGTCTACTGTCAATCAGCCATTTTTCTATTCAGTTTATTATACCATTTCCTATGCTATGGGCCTTCCTTTGTGGAAATTTATCCTATATTGCTTTTTATTATTCCTTTCTGAATGTATCTGGTTGTGATCACTACTCCCCAGTGGCTCACATATATTGACATTGTCAACCAATTCATTCTGTGAGGACAAAACTATGTCTAACACATTCTCACCCCTGGTTGGTTCTAGCACATGTTGAGAAAGGAAGGTATCTTGATCTAAAACTAAAAACTTGTGGTCCTCACTCCCCATACTCTGTAGAGATTTCCAGTGTATATGCCCGTGGTTAAAATCCCCCATAATAATACAGTCCCGTTTGCTTACTTCCCTTATAGCATTTTGTATTTTTTCATTCTCTTCTATGCTTATGTGTGGACTTCGATAAACTAACCCAACTAATAACGTTGAGTTTCCTGTAACTATGTTACACCAAACAGCTTCTTCGCAATTTGCTTCTCTTTCTTATTTTATTTCATAAGCCTGGATAGATTCTTTAATATATTAAATAACTCAACCTCCCTTTCTTCCTATTCTATCTTTCCTAAACATTACATATCCTGTCAGTCCCAATTCGTCACTCACTAGTTGAGCAGATGTGTGAAGAAGAGGGGATGGGATTCACAGATTCATGGGGATACTTTGTTAGGAGGGAAGATATGTACATGAGAGATGGCCTCCATCTAAGTGGAAAGGAGGACCAGTTTTCTCAGAGAACCTGCCGCGATCTGTTGACAGTGGGACAGGTTGAATCTATTTAATCTAGATTCGCATGGGGACTTATAGAGAAGCTTGAAACTGGAGACATAGATAAAGACAGAACAAGTAAATCAGCAAAGCGCTCTCTAGAAAACTGTTATGAAGCTGGATATAAACATGTTTGTTTAAATGCAAGGAGTGTAGTAAACAAAAGAAATGAACTAAACATTATGGTAGAAGATATTGACCCTCACATAATAGGTATAGCTGAATCATGGGCCACCACCGATATACCAGATGCCGAATTGGGACTGACAGGATATGTAATGTTTAGGAAAGATAGAATAAGAAGAAGGGGAGGCGGAGTTATTGTATATGTTACATGTTACCATCAAAGTAAAATCAGAAAGGAATAGTAAAAAGCAGTACAGGAGAAATTTCCACAAAGGAAGATATAAGGACATGAGGAAATACTTAGCAAAGATAAACTGGAATAACACACTGAAGAAAAAGACAGCACAGATTGCTG
>CM034536.1:17100118-17133293 GCA_020002185.1 Paraescarpia echinospica | reverse complement strand
GTATTCTCTCCGGTATAGGTTAGTGAATGTTAAACAAAATGCCAAACTAACAAATCAGTACGTTTCATGAACAAATTATAGTCTCTCATTCTGGACTCTATGTATGATATATTTACACTGGCATACTACGTAACAATATCAGTTGACGTACCGTTGGTCCAAACCAGCCACGACGACCGGTCGAGCCCTACAAAGGAAACAAGTTTTCAACTGGTGGTATTTTATTATAACCATGCTTAACGCTTCATTAGTACAAATTGGAAGACGTGCAGCGTACATCGACCAATATAAGAGAAACCTGATTTACAGTCGAGCGAACACCGATGATGTACGATCATCATAACTGTACGTAAGCCCTATCATAACTACTGATGATCAGCGCTGTCCGTTCTTAATCGTTGACTTACTCTCAATGAACACGACCATTTTAACATCCGCGGTAACATTTATCACTGATACAATATTACGTACTCACCAATATCGTATCCATATTATAATGAAATTGCACGCCTTATGTTTTGCCGGAATGACTCTCAAGAACCTTAACTATCATGAATAATTTTTATTAGAATAGTAATAATTAAGAATCTATATCTATACAAAATCTCAATCCACGGCAGATATATATATATATATATATATATATATATGTATATATGCAATGGATTAGGATTATGCATATATATATATATATATATTGCATCCTGGCGCACTTGCCATCTGCTGAGTTTCGCAGTTGATGTCAATGTGATAAGATCGTAGCAAAGGGAGACAGTCTGTTCCTCTCCTCGGAATTAGCCAGCATAGTAATTTCTAACAGGAAGTCTGCTGTGTTGAAAGTGGGAAAATGGGAAATTGTTGAACATCAAAGGGTATTGCCGTTAACTGAGCCCGCCTCGGCGACATTGCTAATAAAATTTGTTTTGAAACTGGGTGTTTTGTTTGCCATTTGAACATACTCCGGGGTCGTATCTTTCTAATTGCGAACGTTGTCTAGGACTTACTAGGCACAATTTGACAGGCGATATACATTCAATGTACATACTATAGTCTTAAAACATGATTATTAATTAACTAATGCAAAACTAGTAACAGACTGTAAATCGTGGCCGTACCATCTGTCCAGTTTCCCCCGTCTCTCCAGTGGCTCCTCTGGCACCGGTGTATCCCATTCGGCCTATAGAACCACTGTACCCTGACACTCCTGTCGCCCCTGTGTCTCCGTATTGGTAGCCCCCAGTTGCTGCCACTACATCGGGACATGCATATTCAGAACTACTCAATGTGACATGATTATACGGCCTCTACACATACACTAAAGGTGGCACTGAAAGAATGTACGTTCCATTTTTGATCATGATCTACGCACGCCGAAATGCATACACGCAAGCATCGCACATGTACGGACGACGTATCTGCATTAATTTATAATTTCTGCATTTTAGCAAGACCTCTAATCAGATAAAATATGTTCAAATTTAGATAACTATCTATGAACATTATTAAATTAGAACTATAAAAAAGGTAAACAAAATAAATACAACTAAAACTCGTTAAAATTCGTGCATTTCATTACCGGTGTCTTTCCTGCTACGCTCACCTTGTACAGCGACAACCAACGCAACCACATAGAGGACGTTCGCCATCGCAGCAACTACCGGAGACAAACGTAAACTGGTAGACGGGAGCCGTGCAGAGAAAGTTGAAAACGCACATGTGAACGATGTGGCAATGACGTATTGGTAATAAGATTGTGTGTTTGTTGCCTGCGAGCGTGGGTGCGTGCGTGTGTACGTGCGTGTATGCGTGTGTGTGTGTGTGTGTTTGTGTGTCTGTGTGTGTGTGTGTGTTTGTGTGTGTGTGTGTGTGTGTGTGTTAGTATGTTTGCGTATGTGTATGCGCGTGTGTGCGTGTGTGTGTGTATATGGATATGCGTGCTTGCACGTATGTATGACTGTGTATGTGCGTGCGTGTGTGTGCGTGCGTACGTGCGTGTGTGTATGAACCTGTGCGTGTATCTCTATACAGCCCAACTCTGCTCGAAATCGCAGTGAAAGACAACTCGTACATACCGTCAACCGCACGACGCGCAGCAGAAGATGTGTCAAAATACTTTACGTTCCCCGCCAGTGTCCTTTGTGTCGTCTTTGGAGTGTTCTGTCAACCGTGAAGCTGTCACGAAGTGTCAACGAGTGGCGATGTTCGTCCTCTCTGACCGGTGCTGCGGTGTGTCACCGTATGGTATTGTTAGACCGTTTAGACAAGCAATACATCATGTATACATACTGTTGTATGCGTGGATGTTACAAACAACACTTCCCAAAGGTTGCGCTGTACTCGAATATAATGCTACCATAACTATGGAAATATTGCGCAATAAACAAATTCCGAGGATAAAAACTGTGGTAGTCATCCTTTAATTAGGATCACCCAATGACATGCTTTTGTTAGTTTCAGAGAATAGTTCTTGTACGGAAATGCACCAAGCATTTCAACGCTGCACTTGAATGCACATTTAAATACTATACATTCTAACTTTAGCATTAACAAGCCGAATAATGCACCGAGCCAGATCCGTATATGCAAGACAATTTCAACATTGCTTCTACGGCACAATCAATCAATTTTTTGAATTTCAATTTCGTCACCGTATCGGTTATTTTCCGTCATCTTTATTAATTCCATTAGTGACACCGTGACCTAATCTTGCCTTCCGTTTGTGACAGTTAAGCATTCTAGCCCGTGACGTAGACGTCAACTGCCCCAGTGTCCTACCTCTTATACTGCGTTCCAATCACCGCGTGTATACCGTGAATACGACTTCGCAACCCCTACTTGACCCAGTTGCATGCATTTACAAGTGGTGAACTGGAGGAGTTCGTGAACTTTCCTGTTCGCCAAGTTGTGATTACGACTTACACAAATTGATTGGAACGCAGCATTAATCACCTACCACAACACTCCTTTGAAGACGCAAACGGGGGTGCGTGTTCACGGGCCGTAATTCACGAAACGTTCAACGGGCGCCATACTGAAACTATTTTTACCCCGCAGGTTTATTCACTGCAAAGGTGCGGCGTACTTTAATTGTGTGCTGCTGTGCCTACCAGAATTTACGGCTAGGATCGGACGTTTGATGACAGTTTGCGGGTGTTATTCTCTAAGTCGATACCACTACTTGCGGTGTTTGGCTGCGCGGTAAATCGGGGTCATCCATTCACTGCAATTTCTCGCTGCGTTTACAGTAGCCGTTTTGGGAGGCAGTAAAGTCTGTCGGCTGTCAGATCGGGTGAGTGCATAGCGGGACTTTTATGTGTAAATATTATGATGAAACACTCGTATAGAAGCGGGGCACACCTCGATTTTGCTGTGATAACTACGCTTTGTATTTTTTTCAATATTTGATACCTCAGTCATTCCACATTGCCAAAGGCACATTAACGTTCTAAAATGTATTGCAGTCTGCACCGCTGCGGCCACTGTGGCAGTGCGTTACGCCTACGAGCTCTTGAAATGAACGATAAACAGATTACACAATAGAAAACCTTCAAATTGTGCATATGCTCGCTAAGCAGACGAGTCTTTCATTTAATGAGCGTCAATTGCTTGGTATACGGCAATATACATTGTCAACGTAACCCGCACGCGAAGAGAATACCATGTTGTGTTGGAAAATAAAACGGACATTTTTCTTTTCTTTTTCTGGAGGTATTGCTTGTTAAACGAATGTGCGTTTTTCCAATCAGAACAATATAACTGTGTAGCCGAACATCGTATCTTGTTATATCATTGAATTGGTGTGATTAACAATAATATGTTATATTGAAAAACAGGTGTCAACTTACACAAAATCTATAATTTACACAACGATGTAAACCAACATATTAAAGAAACACACGCATAGAGCAGCATTGTACTAATTTTATATATTATGTAATCAATTTGCATACCAGGAGTAAACAAAAAGGTTTTGCATTACAGTTGCCGTGATGGCGAAGAAACTGTGTATGATCGTGTTACTTGCCCTTCTGCAAGGTGAGACTGGTTCCTGGTGAAGATAATAGAATAACATGTTACTATCCGAATCCCCACTCACTTTTCATTCCTGACACTATCAGTTCACGCGATGTGAAATAACGCACGCTACCCAGAAACATATAAATTCTTTAGAACATGTGTAAATTTCACACAATGTTGTTGAACTTTGTTTTTTAACTGCCAATATACTACAGTTTAACATACACACCTACACACATATACACAAATGCATGCACACACGCACGCACGCACTCTCTCTCTCTTTCTATTCTCTCTCGCTTTCCCTCTCTCTCTTTTCTCTCTCTCTTCTCTCTCTCGCGATCTCTCTCTCTCTCTCTCTCTTCCCCCTCTCCCTCTTCCCCCTCTCCCTCTAACTCTGTCTCTCTCTGTCGCTGACAAGATGGCTGCCCGGGGATAGACGTGTATTCTGGTGTGTCCCGAGCTTTGAATAGTTTTTGTGGTGGGGAGGCGTTGGAGTGTGGAGGTTTTAAAGGTGGTTGACTGACCGAAGGAGATAGAGCACGCTGAACTTTTCGGACTTTGTGAAAGTGCTAGATAGAGGTTGCTTAGCTGCTATTAGTTCCATAACTTCAGCCGGAGATCGACGCACATTACGCCTCAGTGTCAGTGCCTGCCTGTGTAGCAGGGTGCATTACGTAACAACGTCTTGCACTGGCAAACAACGCCGGACAGTGGAACTGTAGACACCCACTTGTTATTGTGTTCCGCATGACTGCGTTTGCAAGTTGGCTTACAATATGCCAAAGTCGCGTAGATCAAGCAATGTCGAGGACAGCCAAGAAGATCAGTTAGTTATAAGACTAATTGCAGCCCTCAACGACTCAGCAGTGCTGAACAAAATGAAACAGGTTCTCTTTCCGGATGAACTCGCCAAAGAGATTCGTGAATTGAGACAAACGTTCAAAAACTTTCAACAGCAACTGGATGAAAAAACAATAAAATTGCACTGCTTGAAGATAAGGTTACTCATCTCCAGAACCAAATTGATGACAATGAACAATATGGTCGTAGGACAAATCTACGTTTTAGTGGCATTGAGGAGACAGGTCATGGGGAGGACCTTGAGTCAAAGCTCATCGAAATATGCAACGAGCACATGAAAATCAGTCCTGCTGTATTGCCCAGCGACTTTGAACGGGTACACAGAATTGGTCGCAAAACGGACACCTCCACCAAGCCGCGACCCGTAATCGTCCGCTTCAAATCGGAGAGGACACATGACAGAGTGTTTCAGTCAAGAGCTTCACTTAAACAAAAGAACGAACGAGTAGCCGAGCGAAGTTTGAAGATCTTCATAAATGAAGATTTGACAATATTGCGCTCAAAGTTGGCTTACGCAACAAGAGTGTTGAAAAAGGCAAACAAAATCAGAGACTGCTGGACTTACAATGGGAACATTGTAATCAAGGATGTCAACAACATGATTCACAGGATATACACCTCGAATGAGCTGGACAAGTACCAATGACAAGCAAGGCATAGCACCAAATGTCGGTGATAATGATGTGAACAATTAGTTGTTGCTCACGTGACATTTCTGACTGACACGAAATCTAGTTTTGCGATTGGCAATGTCTGCTATATGAACTGTACGTATGTAAATAACTTGGTTAAAAGGTACCTGTTTTTCTATTAACGTAGTTTTTTTTCTTTTTTCTTTAATATCTTGTTTTGATATTTGCAGTGTTCCCTATATCAACTTTTTTGAATATATCTTAGTGCAGTTTGTTACTACTCACTTGTGTCGTGACTTGTGATCCGTTTTCTGTTTAATGCTTCTTTATTTTCCATACGACTTTTTATTTGTTATAATCTAATAACCTATGCATTTATATATATTGGAAATGCGTTGTATAAAATGCATTATATTGCATCTGCAATGTCAGCTATAGGAACTATAAGTATGTAAAAAAGTTAGTTAGAGGGTACCTTGCTTTTGTATTAACGTACGTTTACTTTCAATATCTTGTTTTGCTATTTGCAGTATTCTCTAAATCATATTCATCTCTTAGTGCAATTTGTCAATCACTTGTGTCGTGACTTGTAATTTGTTTTCTGTTTAATGTTTATTTATTTTCCACACATGACTTTTTTATTTGTTATAATATAATAACCTTTTTGCATTTTTTGCATTTATATATGTTGGAAATGTGTTGGTTAGAATGCAGTAGAATGCATTAGCTCCTACCACTAGAAATACAGTTTTATTCTTAAGTTTTTTTTTCTCAGGCCATCTTGTCAAATGGTCCTGACTTTTTTCTATTACATCGCCTTTTTTTTCTTGAATTTTTTTCTAAACATAATCTGTTTTTTTTCTATCTCTGACTATTTAAGTAGCTACTTATTATGCACTGCTTTAGCTTTACATGGACAAAATACAATATTATTAAACAAAATCTAGTAACTCAAACACTAAAGGCACACACACTTACTGAAACATTACTGCACATTGAAAATCTGCTGATCTCATTAAATTAAAAATACACTGAAATGATAACTGACGAAACTTTTCTCCAATTTACAGGTGGTATTACAAATAATAGTCTAAATAATATTCTAAACATCAGTAATACTGTTGATGAAAATAATGAATTGCCAACAATACGCCGATCGTCATATTATGATTTTGAAAAATGTAATTTGTTAGTTCAAAACAATAATAAACATTTCAGTATCCTAAACTCAAATATACAGTCCATTAATGCAAAGTTTAGTGAGCTCGAGGCGTTTGTAAATGACTTGTCTTCCTTAAATTTTAAATTTAGCATAATATGTCTCCAAGAGAGCTGGTTATCTGATAATGATGACTTATCACTAATTCAATTAAATGGATATGACTGTATATCCCAAGGAAAAAGTTGCAGCACCAAAGGGGGATTATTAATATATATATATATAAACACTTTGATTATGAAGTAAAGATGAAATTAAATATGTATGAACAATGGGAGGGACAAATAATACAAGTAAATGGAGGAGGCTTATCGCAGACAGTCACTATAGGAAATGTATACCGACCACCAAGGCCTTTAACTGAAAACTATAACGAATTTATAAATGAATTTACAATGGTCCTGTCATCTGTGCAACATCATCAAAACAACAACCTTATTCTTGCAGGGGACTACAATATAAATATGCTAAAAATAAACGAGCAACAACACTGTAGCACATTCTTTGACATTTAGTCTCTTCCCCCAAATTACTCTTCCTACAAGGTTCACAACATGTATTGGTACACTTATTGATAATTTGTTTTGTAATTTAACAAAGCGTATTTTGCAAAGTATAGCAGGAATATTAATTAAAACATTTCTGATCATCAACCATATTTTATGCTTATGAACACTGCTCTAAAAGAGGAACATACTACACAATTTATACGAGTTAATGTACAAAATAAAGAGGCTATGTTAAAATTCAGAAATTAGATAATCTTTTCTGAAATACATAAAAAATTAGATACAAGTTCAAATGCTGATCCAAACCATAATTATAACATTATCATCAATGAAATAAATCAAGCTAAAAATAAATATATGACTAGCAAATTAGTGAAATTTAATAAATATAAACATAAAAAATCTACATGGATAACTCAAGGCTTCCTAACCTCAATACGATACAGAGACAAACTTTACAAACAATTAAAATTCACTAACCCTGAATCTTCTGAATATGGCGTATTATTGATTAATCTAAAAACATACAATAGTATTTTGAAAAAGAAGTTTTCGCAAAGCAAAGCAATCATATTTTGACAAATGTTTTAATCAATTTAAATTTGATATAAAAAAACACTTGGACAACTATAAATGAAATCCTGTCTAAACATAAAATTAATAAATCATTTCCAAAATATTTTAAAGAATCCGATTCTATTGTGGCAGACAAATTAGAAATTGCAAATAAATTCAATACATTATTTACCAATATAGGTAGTAATCTGGCTAATGACATTAAATACAAAGGCATTCATGATCATTCATATTATCTAAATAAAATAGTAAACTGTAATTTTACATTTAAATATGTTGAAGAAGATACAATAAAGAGAACAATAATTAGTCTACCCAACAAAAATAGCTGTGGATGTGATGGTCTCTCTACCAAACTGCTAAAAATGCTTGAACCTGCACTAACCAAATCTTTATCTTTATTAACAAATCAAGTATTAACCACGGGATTATTTCCTGATAAACTAAACATTGCTAAGGTAATTCCCATTTATAAAAAAGATGAGCCAGCAGTATTCAACAATTATAGACCCATATCTCTTCTACCAGCTATTTCAAAAGTACTTGAAAAAATAATTTTTGACCAATTATCATCTTATTTAAAAGACTCTAAGCTTTTTTTGACCATCAGTATGGATTCCGACCTAAACATTCAACTGAATACGCAGCACTAGAATTAATAGATAGAATAATAACCAAACTGGATAAGGATGAAATACCCATTAATATTTACCTAGATCTTTCCAAAGCCTTTGATACCATTGACCATTTAATTTTAATTGACAAATTGAAATATTATGGTATACATGGAACAATCTGAACTTATTCAGCAGTTACCTAACAAATCGTAAACAATATACGGAAATTGACAATATAAAATCAAATATGTTATCAATAACAACAGGTGTACCACAAGGTTCAATCTTAGGACCCCTGTTATTCATCATATATATCAATGATTTTGCACAAGCCAGTAAAATGTTTAATTTCATAATTTATGCTGATGATACAACTCTATCAAGTACACTAAAATATACAGACACTTACTCTGAAGATTGACAATGTAAATATTGAACAAGTCAAAGAATTAAATTTTTTGGGTTTAATTATAGATACAAATCTAAACTGGAAAAAGCACACTGAAAAAATATCAAATGCTTGTTCTAAAAAAATTGGCATTTTAAATAAATTGAAACATGTGTTACCTCTTCATATTAAAATAATATTATATAATTCTTTAATAGTGCCACACATTAATTATTGCATCATGGCGTGGGGCTTTCAATCAAATAGAATAATAAAACTTCAAAAAAAAGCCCTGAGAATTATTACCTTAAGTAATTATACTTCCCCAGAACCACTTCACAAAAAACTCAACTTGTTAAAAGTAGATGACATTCTTAAATTACAACAATTAAAATTTTACTATAAATATTTACACAATGACTTACCAGTTTATTTACAAAACTGGAGGATAATGTTTAACTATGAGGTACATAATCACGATACAAGAGTCAAAACTAAAATATACACTTATAAAATTAAATATGAATTTGCTAAAAAAAATGCCTTAGGCATAATTTACCACTTTTACTAAATAACATTCCTGATATTGTCAAAGAAAAGCTTAGTACACACTGTTCACAAGGATTTGCCAAGTATGTTAAACTTTATTTTTTACAAAACTATCAACATGCACCAGGCAAAATTGCTATATATGTATGCAAAATTAAAAACCGACAACCACCTGTCAACTTGATACAGTACAAAACAGTGCCTAGACGACAAACTCAATAAGCATGTAAGATTGCTCACACTACACACATGCTCACACTACACACATGCTCACACTACACACATGCTCACACTACACACATGCATACATATTTTTTTCTTATTATTATTCTGGAAGAATTTAATTAGGTGATGTATTGATTCAGTTAAAGTTTTATTACAAAAAGGTGGCTCCTCGATAGCGACTACCATAATCTTAGAGGAGTCTCCTGACCCTACTTTTTGTTATTTATCATACATTATGCAATGTTTACTATAAGGTTATATATCTGTATTAATTTTTTTTTGGACATGGATGTATTGTATGAATTATTTGAAATGTCTGGGTCAAATAAAACACATTCTTCTTCTTCTTCTGAAATGTTTCTACATACGACATTTTCCATTTAGAACGATTTCTACTATATACAAAGTAATTGTTGAAAACTAAAAACAGCAACCTGCGAAAACAAAACGGATTTATTTGTCGTCAAATAAGCTAACGAATAATCTCTCTCTCTCTCTCTCTCTCTCTCTCTCTCTCTCTCTCTCTCTCTCTCTCTCTCTCTCTCTCTCTCTCTCTCTCTCTCTCTCTCTCTCTCTCTCTCTCTCTCTGACTTTCACACAAAAACATATATACATACACACGATATTGTTAGTTTAACGAACTGAAACAAAGATAACTCAGCAGTGTTATATGATGCGTAATATTGGAGCAGATAAGTCGAAGTATCGTTCAAATGGTGACGCCAGCGTGACATGTGGCATGAATATTCACATTGGCCCATTATTGAAATCTAATCGATGAGTCAATGCTTCTTCTTCTTCTTCTCTTTCCCCTTGCTTCCTTGCGGGTGGGGTCCATGTCACCCAGTTGCTTCTTTATATTTTCTTTCTTTGACCCAACATATCTGTATGTTGTCCGCAATGACCTTCCATTCTTGGTTGTTTACACCTGTTTTCTTAAGGTATATTGTAATGCTGTCGTTCCATCTCAGCTTTGGTCTTCCTTTTCATCGTTTGTCACCTTCTTCTGCTTTTCATGCTCTTTTTAACAGTCTGGCTTCGTTTATTCTTTGCATGTGTTCTGACAATCTCATTTTGTTTCCAATAATTTTCTTCTTTAACTGCTTTTTTATGCCAATATCTTCTCTCAGTTCCGTCATCTTCGACGAGTCAATTCAAACTAAAAAACAGCTGCCATTTTGTCTTTAAAATGGCCGCAATGTTATTCAAATAATTTTGTTTCAATATAAATATTTTGTGTTTTAATTTATTTGTAAGCCAATTTAAAGTCATGTTTTTGCAAATTCCAGATATACCTGAGCACCCAAGATGGCTGCTATTTTGTCTAAAAACTGACAAACTTCTGTTTCTGATTGCAGACGTCTTAAGTCGTACAGGCGCGTACTGGGGGTACACAACAACACCGTCCTGGCAGTATACATACCACGGTATCACGGGAGCCCGAGGCCGGACAGGCAGTCGAGGCAAAATGGGTCGAACGGTAAGCAGCAGAATGTGCTTAAAAACGATCGCAAAAAGTGCAAAAGGTAGCGTTGCATACCCAAAAAGAATACACGCACACACACTCACACACGCACACACACACACACACACACACACACACACACACACACACACACACACACACACACACACACACACACACACACACACACACACACAAACACACACATATATAATGTAATATGTAAGATTGACGAGTACTGGATAGTGATGTTGTGTTTTCATGCCGCTGTAGGGAGTCACAGGATGGACTGGCTATTTCGGCGGAAGGGGTGCTACCGTAAGTTTTCGCTGTACCCATCCGTGCTATTTTATTCACCCATGCAATGTGCAACGCCTGAGCAGAAACGTGGTGGTCATCAACACCTTTTACTTTATAATATTGGTGGTCACACGCAACAGGTTGTGATCTACTTACTGGCATGACACTAAGTAATATTGTCAGTTTTGGAAGTACGAATAATAATTATCTATGTCTGACAAATAGACAGGCGGCCAAGGATGAGAAAGGAGCTCAGAGAAAAATTCAATCGCATTTTTTGTTAAAAGCAGCCAACCGTTTTATGTGTTCTCTATACAAAGTGGGTTGTTAGACATTCCGATTTTGGATTGTTTGGTCATCAAACGTTTTTTATGTAAAAATTGATATATAGTTTATCAAAACGTCTATGACATAATAACAATGTTACATGCTGCCAAATAAGTTAATAGTTTCTCTACATAGGCCAGACATTACAGAATCGGAGTTTTCTGCCGGTCAGATTTGGGAGTGCGATCGAATGTCACAATTCATCGCCTTGGCTTCCTGTCTAAAAGAAACGGCTGTCACGCGGGTCGGACAGTTTTGGGAGTTGTCAATCGGACCAAAAAAATTATAGTAAGGTTTGGCACAGACAATCATTTGGAACAGCGCATTGATACCTAACCGAGTTTTACATCCTATGTCATTGATGTTCTCGTCCAATAAAACAATGGCAAATACCCGATCTGTAAGAGCCAAGAACAACCATTGCAACACTAAGAGCATTTTTCGGCAAACACACATTTTTAGTTGGGTTAATCAAACAAAACATCTTACAACGGTACTATCCAAACCGAAGTAAATAGATGTTTGTTTTTGTGTTATAGCGCTTCGTAAAAATGTTTTCTAAAATTGCTTTTATTTCTTGGTTATCGCTTTTGAAGAATCAGAATAATGGAAGTCCATTTCCATTCTAGAAGATCGGGTAATGATATGGACTAGCTTAAACCTACCATGAAGCTACAAGCCAAAGGCAATTACCACCATTAAAGTGGTTCCATCTGATGACGACCATTGAATTTTCCCAGAGCGTATCAAATACACGTTAGTAAATAAATCTAAATAACTATCGTTTTTGTTTTAAGTACATCGTCAACTGCAACTCCAATGAAGCGAATGAATATATAAAGAGAGGCGAGAAGACCCGACGCCTCGGAAGACAGATGCACCTACACGTATCGAAAGTTAGCGTTTTTACCACTCAGGTCCGGCAACGGCTTGCGCAAGCAAGATAATAGCGACCTCTGGTGGATGTATACAAACCAAAAAACCACCGCCATTATTATCAGAAGAGTGAATTGACACACGGAGCAGATCAAAAGGGACACCCATTATTGTTAGTTTTCATTGACTTTACCGCGCTTTTCTGTGTGCGATGACATATATCATATATTATATTTCTGTTTTATGTCCTTTTTAGGGTCCAATGGGACCAACGGGTGACCCTGGTCATCAAGGACATGCTGTGAGTATATCTACACATTCAGTCAGAATATCTCCAAACATAAGCCTAATTTACTGTGCAGGATACGTAACGTAAATGTGAACACCTTTCGTATCATTACGCGCGTTTTCAACGATTTTTGCAAGAAACGTCAAACGTTTCCAGATCGGTGGACGGTTTTCGTTGCCCGAAACAATTGAGGAAAACAAGTGTAACGTTGCGAACGATTATTTATGAATCCAGTACGTTGCGGTTTGCTTATGTCACAATCAAGATTTTCCGTCAAACTTTGCGTTTGTTAACAATGTTGATAATGGTTATATTCCTGAATTACAGATATTTTACAGATACTTTATTGCCATTATTGGGATAAGATATATGTCAGTTAGGAACGTGACTTGGTGTTAAAACATACAGTCACATCAAACATACCACGAACATACAAAGAAAGATAAATAAATACATACAGTGTGTAATAAAATAAAATAAAAATAATTAAGTATAAAAGTGTATAACAAATATCCATTAAAATTGATAGGTTATGTTAAATGAAAGAATAAAAAACACATCTGCCAAATTTATATTCCATTGTTTCTTTGTATCACTAAAGTACTTATTTAATACCCGGTAAGGCAGCCACGGCACGAGGAAAGAAACTTTCTCGGAAGCGATTTGTCTTTGCACGGATATTTTTGAATCGCCTGCCTGAAGGTGTTTTTTTTGGATAGATGGTGGGCGGAGTGTGTTGGATCTGTAATATTTTTGTCAACTCTATTCCTATTTCTTTCACTGTATATAGCCGATAAAAGGATTAGCTCACAGTCGACGATATTCCATGCTGTTTCACCACTCTATCTAACGTGATCTGTTGACGCTGGTTGACATTTCCCAACCATACACATATAGCGAATGCAAATACACTCTCAGTAGCCGATGGATAGAACTGAAGAAGAATTTCTCACCTCAGACCGAACTTCTTCAGCTGGCTCAGGAAGTAGAGTCTTTGCTTGACCTTTTTCACGATTGCATCCGTGTTTTTCTCCCATCCTAAGTCACCAAAGATAATGGTGTACACAAATTTGTAGCAGTTCATTCTTTCGATGGTTTCGCCGTTGATAATTATGGGAACAATGGAGATTCTTCTTTTTTTAAACCAACGATCATCTCCCTTGTTTTGGACGCGTTCAGTTGAAGATTGTTTTCGTCGCACCACGACACCAGTCTGTCCAGGTCATGGCGGTACTCTGACTCATCTGCGTTCCTCACCAACTCTTCCAAGGTGGTATCATCTGCAAACGGCACCAGCAGTATGACGAAATGTTAGGACACACTGTCATTCGTGGAGAGCGAGTACAGGAGCAAGGACAGGACACAACCTGGGGAGTTCCGGTGTTCAAGATGATAGTGTTGAAAACCATTCCATTCATTTTGATGACTTGAGGTCGGGGCAGAGAAAGTTAAGGATCCATTGACACATGCAGACGTCTACTGATAGCAGACGCAGCTTATCTGCTAGACTATTGTATTGAACGCGGAACTGTATTCGGAGACTCCATTTGCTGCAAGACGAAGTGAAGTGCCAATGCAACATCGATATCAGTGGACCTGTTTTTTCTCTACGAGAACTAGAGTGGATCTATGTTGGAGTTTGTGACCGACTTCAGGTATTCGAGAACCAAGCGCTGCACCACCTTCAAAACCACTGACGCCAGGGGCACGGGGCGAGAGGCGTTCAGAGCTGTCACCTTGGATTTCTTCTGAACAGGGATGATAGTTGTTGCCTTGAAACAAACGGGGACAGTGTGTTGATGGAGTAGGGAGCTAAACAGTTCAGTGAATACAGGAGCCAGTTCATCAGCGCAGTGTTTCTATGTGGATATGGAAACGTTGTCAGGACTAGCCGCCTTTCTGCTGCTTTGGTGCTTGAAGAGCTTCCCCACCTTGGTAAAGGGAGGAGGAAGTGATATAATATAACGTTTAGCGTTTATTTGACCCCGGGTACTCTGAAACTACCATCAAATTTATGTAGTGTATTCATTGTTTTGTTGACATGTGTAGCAATTTGATATAGTGCATGTTACATTATATTTGTGCAACAAAGATGTTTGTATATAAAATTAGAAGCCTCGCAAACTGTGTGTGTAAATTTTGCATTTGATTATATCGGGGGTGTCATTTGTAGAATGTGGTAGGCTGTATTTTCATGCTTAGTTCTAAAAGCATGTGTATTATTGTTTGCACGAGTATTATAATTATGTATGTATTCACTTGGGAGAATTTGTGAGTTAAGTAAATAAGGAGGTAATTTTCGTGAATGTATTTAAAGTAAAATGTTTATTCTTATAACTTTAATATGTCTTCTAATTTCAGTAGTTTAAGTTTTTCAAAAGGTGTTTCCGTGTGTGAGTTGTTTTATTTAAGGTTACTATTCGCACGGCTTTTTGAATTATCGTTATTTTATTTCTTTGATATCCCCAAACCATGATAGAATAATATTATTAATATACGATAAGTAAAAGTGATACAATAACTGATATATGATAAGTAATACATGTTTTAATCTTTTTAATATGCCAATTGTTTTGAAGCACTTATTTGAGATTTTCTCAGTGTTTTTTTTTCGAGTTTAAATTAGTGTCTAAGGTAAATCCTAGAAAGTTAAATTATTAATATATTCTTTTAATATTTATATAATCTGTCTTAAGCGTAAGAGTCTGCGTACATTTATTAGGCAATGTGGTAACAGACGAACTAACTAGGAATGTCACCAGAGATATTGGGAATATTCCCAACATATATGGTGTCAATGCGACAACACTTGCATGTAATCACTGACTCAATGTAGAAAATACACTTTAAATTTATAAACATAAGTCGATGTCGATGTGTTTACGTCAGCTTTACAAATATTGTAAATTAAGTAAAGTAGAAAAGAGAAGAAGAGAAACGGAAAAAAGCAGCTTGTAGAGAAAGATAAAAATAGAAAGAATAATAATTTAAAACAATGAATGATAATATTAACTGACATATTATTATATTATCCAAAAGTCTCCAGCGTCAGTAGTTAAGACTGATTTATCTTTTATTGTAATCGTGCGTAGATCACGTCTCGCTCAGGTGACTCACGTCGTGCTGTCTCGTTTAACCAAAAAAAAAAAAAAAAAAAAAAAAAAAAAACGTTCGTATACCGGGGCCGATTCCTAGTCGCAGGCGACGTGTTCATATCCGCCTGCGTGTGTATGACCCTGATCGTGTTAGCCAATGTCTTGATTACAATTTTCCCATTTTAGGTCCAGCAGTCAGCAATTTTCTTTGTAAGTTTCAACTGCCAAGCCAGCGTAACGGGGCGCTGCGTCAAATCCTCGTTGACGAAGATTTGGAGTTGGTTTTCTCTGACGCTTTTATGCAATCGTCGTCGATAAATTTGTTCCCTTGAAAAAACACGGTAAACGGTCCAAAAAGAATCACTTATCGAAAGAAGCCACTAGAAAAATTAAGTACAAACAAACAATGTGGAAGTCATATAGACGTAATGGAAGTAGTGAAGACTACAACATCTATAAAGAAGCTTTTAACCAAGCTATAGCTGAAATTTGAAATTAAAAGATAAGCTATGAACAAAAATTAGCATGTCATGTAAAACATGACAGCAGGGGGTTTTATGCGTATGTTCGAAGCAAACAGAAAGTTCAGGATGAGGTCGGTCCTCTAGAAGATTGTGCTGTAACTATAATATCAGAGGGATTCTTAATGGCAGAAGACTTGAATGAGTATTTTAGTTCAGTGTTTACCAGGGAAGATATTAGTTCACTGCCAGTACCAGAGGCTAAGTTCAAGATTTAACAAGATTTAACAATATTGCCATCCAGAGAATTAACTCTAGATGGCAGGTGGACAAGGAAGCCCTTTGGCTTATCGAGAGTCCAACCCGTTTATCTACATATATCCAGCCCTTCTGAGGTATGTGTCGATTTTATTTTTAAACATATTCACACTACTAGCACCCACACAATCATCAGATAATCTGTTCCATTCATTCACAGTACTTTGTGAAAATGAGAACTTTCTCACGTCTAATCTACACTGCTCCTTTACTAATGTAACTTCATGTCCTCTAGTCTTTCTATCTTTCTTAACTGAAAAAAACATATTTCTATCAATATTTTCATAACCATTCAATATTTTAAACACTTCTATCTGATCTCCTCTCAATCTCCTGGTCTCTAGTGTTGTTAAACCACATTCTTTTAGGCGTTTTTCATAACTAAGATCCCTCAGTTTTGGTATCATTTTAGTCGCTCTCCTCTGTACTCTTTCTAGCATATCTATGTCCTTCTTGCGGTATGGCCTCCACGCTTGTATACAATATTCTAAATGAGGCCTAACTATTGTTTTGTACAGCGGTATTATTAGTTCTTTTTCTTTATATGCTATATTTCGCCTAATCAATCCAAGGATTTTATTTCCTTTTGAAGCTGCAATTCCACACTGCTCTGAAACCTTCATGTCAGCACTAATTGTCAACCCTAAGTCTTTTTCTTTTACAGTAGTACTTAGTACAGTTCCCCCCATTGTATATTCTACATATTCGTTCCCATGTCCTGTGTGAAGGCATTTACATTTCCCAAAATTGAACAACGTTTGCCACTTTTCAGACCATTTGATCAACCTGTCAAGATCATCTTGTAAATGCTGTCTATCTCCATCACTTTTAATCCTTCTAAACACGTTTGTATCATCTGCAAATTTCAACACCTTGCTAGCTATATCATCGTCCAAATCGTTTATATATATTAAGAATAATATAGGTCCCAGTACTGATCCCTGTGGAACCCCACTCAAAACGGATTTCCAGTTTGAAGCCTCCCCATCAACAACTACCCGTTGTCTTCTGTCAATCAGCCATTTTTCTATCCAGTTAATTATACCATTTCCTATGCCATGGGCTTTTAGTTTAAGCAGTAATCTCTGATGTGGCACTTTGTCGAAAGCTTTTTGAAAGTCTAAGTAGATGATATCTACTGGTGATCCATCATCTACCCACTTAGTGATATCTTCCAAAAAACATAACATATTTGTTAAGCATGACCTCGCTTTTAGAAACCCATGTTGAGATGGGTTTATCAAGTTATGTTTAACAAGAAAATCCACCATGTGATCTTTAATTAGTCTTTCTAATAATTTACAAATCACTGATGTTAAACTCACTGGTCTATAGTTCTCTGACTTGTTTCTCGAACCTTTTTTAAATAACGGTATAATGTTTGCTTCTTTCCATTCTAAAGGAACCACTCCCTCTTCTAATGACAAGTTGAAAACTGTTGCAAGCGGTATGCTAATTTGTTCTATAATTTCCACTAGTAGTTTGGGTGGAATACCATCCACTCCAGGTGATTTATTTTCCTTCATAGCCCTAATTTTCTTAGCTACCATTTCTGGGGTTACATTAACTGTCTTAAATAGTCTGATTCTGCCCCCTTGAACTTAGCCTCTGGTACTGGCAGTGAACTAGTGTCTTCTCTGGTAAACACTGAACTAAAATACTCATTTAGGTCTTCAGCCATTAAGAATCCTTCTGATATTATATTTCCAGCACTATCTTCTAGAGGACCGACCTTATCCTGAACTTTCTGTTTGCTTCGAACATACGCATAAAAACTCTTGCTGTCATGTTTTATATTACAAGCTAATTTATGTTCATAGCTTCTCTTTGAATTTCTAATTTCAGCTGTAGCTTGGTTTAGTGCTTCTTTATAAATGTTGTAGTCTTCGTCATTTCCAGTACGTCTATATGACTTCCACATCATTTGTTTATACTTAATTTTTCTAATGGCTTCTTTCGATAAGTATTTCTTTCTGGTCCGTTTCCCTTGTTTTTTGAAGGGAACAAATTTATCTACGATGCACTCTATTTCATTCTTTAAGATATTCCAGCATTCTGTTGCTGTCTTATTCTTCAGTGTATTATTCCAGTCTATCTTTGCTAAATATTTCCTCATTTCCTTATATCTTCCTTTGTGGAAATTTCTCCTGAACTGCTTTTTATTATTTCTTTCTGATTTTACTTTGATGGTAAAATGTATCTGGTTGTGATCACTACTTCCCAGAGGCTCACATAATTTAACATTGTCAACTAATTCATTCTGTGAGGACAAAACTAAGTCTAACACATTCTCTCCCCTGGTTGGTTCTAGCACATGTTGAGAAAGGAAACTATCTTGTACTAAAACTAAAAACTTGTGGTCCTCACTACCCATACTCTGTAGAGATTTCCATTTTATATGCCCATGGTTAAAATCCCCCATAATAACACAGTCCCGTTTGCTCACTTCCCTTATAGCGTTTTGTATTTTTTCATTCTCTTCTATGCTTATGTTTGGACTTCGATAAACTAATCCAACCGTTAACGTTGAGTTTCCTGTAACTATGTTACACCAAACAGCTTCTTCGCAATCTGCTTCTCTGTCTAATTTTATTTCATAAGCCTGGATAGATTCTTTAATATATAAAATAACTCCACCTCCCCTTCTTCCTATTCTATCTTTCCTAAACATTACATATCCTGTCAGTCCCAATTCGGCATCTGATATATCGGTGGTTGCCCATGATTCGGTTATACCTATTATGTGAGGGTCAATATCTTCTACCATAATGTTTAGTTCATTTCTTTTGTTTACTATACTCCTTGCATTTAAACAAACACATTTATACCCAGCTTCAGAACAGTTTTCCAGACTGTTCTTTGCTGAATTATTTTTGCTGCCTTTATCTATGCCTCCAGTTTCAGGCTTCTCTGCGAGTCCCCCCTGCGAATTTAGTTTAAATAGATGCAACCTGTCCCACTGTCAACAGATCGCAGCAGATTCTCTGAGAATACTGCTGCCCCCTTTCCACTTAGATGGAGGCCATCTCTCATGTACATATCTTCTCTCCCAACAAAGTACCCCCATAAATCTATGAATCCCACGCCCTCTTCCTCACACATCTGCTCAACTAGTGCGTTGATCGCCATCCTCTTACAGTTTCTGTATCTTGCCCCCCTTCCTCCCATTACTGGCAAAATTCCTGAGAGAATAACCTGTTCCACTCTTGTCTTCTTTAGCTTCCTCACTAGATGTCTGTACTTCTGAACTATACCAGTTGTTCCCTCCTTGTCTGCATTGTTTGTCCCAACGTGTACTAGTATAGACCCTCCCTTGCCATGCCCCAATACCTTCTCTACCCTTTCGGTCACATGCTCTATCCTAGCCCCCGGTAGACATACAACAACGTCCTTCCCCTCGCATATAGTCTTGTCTGTTTTTCTCAGAATTGAATCGCCCATAAACACTCTCTCTTTTCTCCTTGCCCCTCAATCACTGCCTCGGAGTAGCTCCTCCGGTTTGCATATGTCTGGTTGTTGTCTTTTCCTCTTGTCGTCTTCTCTCCTGTCACATTCTCTTCCATTCCCTTCTTTCCTGTCGCGTTTTCTCTTGTCCCCTTTCCTCCTGTCATCTTCTCTTCTAGCACATTTACTCTCACTTCCTTTCGTCCCTTCATCTTTCCTCCCATCACATTTTCTTCCCTCCTCTCCCATCCCTTTCCCCAGCTACCTCCTTCACTACGGTCACTTTCTCCCCTGTCACCTTCACGCCTGTCATGTTTTCTGTTTTTGCTGAACACTCTGTCTTCTTCCATCAGTCTTCTGTCTCACAGTCTTACCAACTGCCTCTGTGGTATCTACCTCTTCACCACCTGTATCGCTGTCGTGTCTCTCCTCGTTCTCTACAGTCTGACTACCTGCTGATCTATCCCCACTGGCCCGTTTTCTCTTCCTCTGCCGAACACTTTCCTCCGTCCCTCTGTTTTCTCAATGTCTTGTTCCTTCACACCGGTCACCTTCCTTCCTCTCAGTCTCCTTTCTTCAGTCTCCGTGTCACAACTCTGCTCCTTCTGTGTTGTAGAATTCTCAACTCTCTCCGCGTCATCCCTCTCTGCTCCATCTATTTCTATGTTGAGTCTCGCCTCCATCTCCTTCACTATATCCGTCAACTTACACACCTCCTTCATCAGACATTCCACCCTCAAACACCCCATACACCGAAATGTGAATCCGTCATCTTTGGTCTCTGCCCATGATTTTGGACAACCAGACAACGCAAAATCCACCCAGCTCTGGCAGTCGTTGCAAACTAGGTGTCGTTTTGCCCTGAGTTGCCGCTTGCAAGGTGCCATATCAGAATTTATTTATGTTCAAAGTAGTTTTATGTAGTCTTTGAAAAGACTTTTCTGTGTACAATTTACACCAGATTGTTTAGGTTATAGTTAGTTATATTTGTTAACACACAGTGACACACCGTGCCTTACCTAGTTACGATGTCGATGACAATGTATTCCAAGTTAGGCTTAGATACAAGGTAGTCTTTACAAAGACTGTTTCCTGTGTACTATTATACACTTTAAAAGATTGTTATTTCAGGTTTTAATTACTCATCTAACTACACCGATTATCTCAAATAACGCTATTCTTTTGTCGTTCACGGTACGCTAACTTCGCCAGTGACCTACTTTGTAAACAACGTTCCGATTACATTAACGTCCCCAATTATCGCTCGCAAATCGCCTACTTTTAATCTACCCTAGATTACTCCCTCTAGCTAACTTTTAACAAAAAATATTGCTTAATATATATCTATAATTACGTTATGTATGCTATACGCTCAATAATATCACTTATCTTGATCAAATATCCTTATATTTTCGCAAGTTTGCTGCACCAAATTCAAATCAATTCACCACCGGAAGTCCCCCCGAAAGAGGGCAGATTCAGAATATATAGGACAGTTAATTGTAAACCAGGAAATGGTAGCTAAGAAAATAAGGGCTATGAAGGATAATAAATCACCAGGAGTGGGTGGGATTCCGTCCAAACTACTATTGAAAATTGTAGAAAAAATTAGCGTACCGCTTGGAACAGTTTTCAATTTGTTATTAGAAGAGGGAATGGTTCGTTTGGAATGGAAAGAAGCAAACAGTATACCGTTATTTAAAAAAGGTTCAAGAAACAAGTCAGAGAACTATAATGAGTTTATCATCTGTGATTTTCAAGTTATTAGAAAGGCTAATTAAAGATCACTTCAAGAAACTCTTCACTCTCACCGGTGCCCCCCATGGCTCGGTGATCTCCCCTGTTCTGTTCACACTTTACACAGACTACTGTAGTAGCAGCCAGGAGAGCGTCAATTTCATCAAATACAGGATGACACAGCTATCGTCGACCTATCCGACTCTGATCAAGTGTGTGCGAGCACTGTAGCTGATTTTACAGTGTGGTGTGACAATAATTTCCTAGACCTGAACGTTCGTAAAACTGAAGAACTCATAACAGATTTTAGGAAAAATAGTACTCCTCCTAACAGACTATTCATTGACCGAGAGTGTGTATGGAGAGTAGATGAATACGAGTATCTCGGCACTATCATTAATGCAAAGCTCTTATTTGGTGAAAATACAGCGGGAATTAACATAAAATCCCAGCAAAAGCTGTATTTCTTTCGCAAGCACAGGTCACTCAGTGTCAGCACACATGTTCTTCAAACCTTCTACAGATGCTACACCGAAAGCTCTATTACATTTAGGTTTCTTGTGTGGTACGGCGGCTTGAGTATCGTGCATCGCAACACTCTGGCACGAACAGTCATGATTAGTGGCAAGGTGGTGGAAAAAAAACACACAAGTTTAGAGGATCTATACAGGGAACGGGCAGAGAGAAAGGGAAGGAATGTCTTCTCAGACCCCGAACACCCCCTGTTTCCTTGCTATACACTACTTACTTCTGGCCGCCGCTTTCAACTCCCTCACTGTAAGTTGAAGCGCACTCGAAACTCATTTGTTTCCTCGTCAATAAGACTAACGAATGCGTAACTGACCTTCGTTCCCCTCCATCTCTGCCAGTCTTCTCTGCCAGTCTGACACTGAGTGAGCCTGAGATGATTTATGAAATGACTTAACTTTTATTAAACTTGTGTAACATATTTAACTTATTTAACATATTTAACTAATTTAACTTATTTATTTATTTATTTATTTAACCAATATAACTTGTATTCCTTTTTTATTTTTACATTTTTATATTGCATGTACATTTGTTTTATTTGTTTTAATATGCTGCTCTACACTCCAAATGAATTTCCCTCCGAAGAGACAATAACGTATTGTGATTGTGATTGTGATACGAAGCAAATAATCTCTGTCATACCTCTGCAGACAAGCAACTCTCTGTGTCAGGAAACAAATTTGAAACAGGCACATCATAGTCAGACACAACACCTTGTCGCTATATACCGGCATCATCTTGTTTCACGATTAATACATTACTACATTTGCATGACATCTCATAAAACAAACATTAACGCATACAATTGTCACATTAAAAACTTTGGCTTATGTTTTTGTCATAAGAAAAAACTGTTGCGGCCAGAATTTAAACATAATACACGACTGAATGTACGAACGCAAAACGTGTTCAGCATAAATTTTTTGATCGCTTGACGGAGTTTTTGCTAGGCAACAGGTCACATGATGGATAGGCCAATAGGGATCATCGGTGGGATTATGCGGTTTTGTCCAATAGACGTCGCCACTATCCGCCCAGTCCTGGGGCCGTCCGTATTGCAGAGATTGCTCGTGACAATGCCTTCATTTCGCAAATGACAGACAGTCTCCAGGTATTTTTCCAGGACCACTTTCGCACAGGTGCACTACAAAAGTTTTATTACATGTATTATTCTGCCTATGCATTTTGAAATGTGTAAATACGACTGAAGACAGCCTGCATTTTTATTGATTCTTATTGTTTAACACAACAAAGAACAATGTTTACATAAATTTGACACCCTTCCATTTGTAGGTGCCATCTGAAATAAACATACTGAATTGAATGATGAAATTCAGTGTTATAATAGAATGCATGCTAGCTTGGTTAATGGCACCTACTATGAAAAAGCACAATGACAATGGCACTAGTCATTGGTCACTGCATAATATTGCAGGCAGTAACGTCTATGATTCGTACACTTGATGAATCCATCGCATATCAGGCATTATCAGGTACAATATTATTCTGAAAGCTGCAAAGCATGAAGCATATGTTGATGATTCTTGATGACAACTTGGTCGCACTCATCGACTGCTTTATGGAAGTCTTAGCAAGACCAATTATTCTCTCAATGTGCTCTCTTGCTGGCAATGTTTCTTTTATTATAGTTTCACCAGACATTCTGCTTGTTTTCTTTAAAATGTGGGGATGTTAATGGCAACATCATATGGGGCGAAAATGTCTTGAACATTGAATCCTTTGTCGGCCATAACTGAATTACCAGGGTCACATTTTATAGGAAGAGAGCCCCTCTCTACAATCTGACGGGCACTGGCTGCTCTCCCATAAGATGGGAACACATACGTCACTAAACCGCCAGGAGTAGCTCCAACAAGAACTTTAACAGTGTTTCTAGTCTTGCATGAAGATAATATTTCTTATTGATTTTTTGGATTCTTAGGTTTCTGTATCGGACACCCAGTGTCATCAGTTATCACCCTGATTGTCGAAAAGTTGCTTTTGAAAGCAGGAAATGGTACTTAACAAGATCTTTTGACGGCCACACTTCAATTTCTTTCCACTCACCGTCCATGAAATTTACCCATGTCAGAAATATGCGTGACACAAATGACTCGGAAATGCCAAACAATCTACTGAGCTGAAAGTTTGGCTTGTCTAGGCGAAGTTTCATCAGTGTCAGAACAAAATGGTCTTCTACGTATGTATTATTGACTTGGTGGTACAGATAGGTCAAGTGACGGGAAACTGCCCCTAGGGTATGTAAGACAAAAACGAAAGTGTCACACGTCTCGAGACCAGTATAGAAACGTATGGCGTCGTTATCGTACGTGAATTGTCTGGCATGATATTCTTGCCAGCAAGGTGTCTGTGCCTGCATACTGGCGACGGCCTCTACTGCTGGTGGCTCAGCTGCTATGTCTACCACAATGTAAGTTTCTTCTGTAAAGACGAATTTCTCTGCTGCCAGTGACACACTGTCCTCCATCACAACTGTTTCATTGGGCTGTTCAGCATAGCGTTCAACAGATTCCTCCTCCTGACAATTATCTGTCCTTTAGCCCTGCTCTAGGTAGTGTGTGTGGTTGGTTTGTGAGAAATCCGGCTGGGAATACCTGGAGACTGTCTGTCAACTTGCTAATGAATCGCTTGCTTCCTAGAAAAAAAATGGTTTTGTTAAAAAGAGGAACGACTTTTCCAAAACAGAGTTTCTTCACTATAAATTAATACAGTGGTACCCTTTTTGTCCGAAACCACAATGTATGCATTATATCAGTGTGCATCGTATTACATATTAGGTATGTCTTAATAAGTCAGTCATTCGTGATAAGTAAGAAGTGTCAATGTTTCAAATAACTGTAAATACCTAAAGACATAATCATATCCTCTATAACTTACTATAAGAGTCGTTCTACAGCCCAGGTTAACTTTCTTCAGTTATTAATATATAAATACAACTAAATCTAATCATAATTATATAAAGCTAGGGTTAGATGCGGTTCTAAAATAAGTGTTCAGTACAAGTTACAAATGCTTTGTAATTGACGTTGATCACTGAATGTGTAAGTTGACAGTTGACATACCATAAAACGTTGTCTCTTGTACGAAGTCATCCAGGGCGAAGTGTTCCCTGTATACAACAATGCGCGGTGCCGGCTTCCAATGTGCCTTGTTCTTAGCGCTCATCTGCCGTTTGATCGCAGTTGTCCACGAATTTACCAGTGTTGGGCCGTTCTTTGGAAATATATGCCCCCCTCGGTTTTACAAAACGATACACAACACCTAGACAGCATAATAAAACATGTCAACCGCTCTTCGTGTGTCACTTGTCGCGGTCGGCAGAAAAAGAACGCACTTCCGGGACGTGGTAGCTAGTGCGTCCACCTTTTGTAATAACGTGCATCGATGATCGCCATTGCTTAACGTCCATTTAACATACGGGGATTTCGAAAAAAAAGCGTTAGTTTTTTCCGATGGGTCGTGGATGAACATTTTAAACACTTGGCGACCCAGGTGCAAACATCTAGGATGGCAAAGTTAGCATCTACACGCACATACATACCTACGTACGTACATACAGGGATAAAACAAGAACGCATCCATGATATACCAATGGAAGTGATGCTAGAGGACGGCTCCACATCCACTGATCAAAGCGTGATATTACATAAATGGAGAACTGACTTTCACACTTGCTGAACCCGGCCAATTACGAACAAACAATTGACTATCAACCGCCGGTAGAGACCCACTCACTGGGTCACAATGAACTCCTTGATGGACCTATCTCTAAGGAGGACATTCGCCTGGCCTTAAACAAGGCCAAAAAACACAAAGCGTTGGGTGATGATAACATCCCAGTCGAAACGCTGGTCAATGAAAATGCCATAGACTTCCTTTACGAACTATTTAATCAATGTTTTAACAACAGCATGGGTCCTGAAGTATGGCGTCGGGGCATTGTAACCCCGATACCCAAGTGTTGTACGTCTGATCCACGAGTGCCATTGAACTATAGGGGAATTACGCTTAGTTCCCATGTGTATAAAATATACTGCTCTATTTTAAATGATCGTCTTATATCGTGGGTAGAGGACAACAAAATTTTGTTTGATGAGCAAAACGGGTTTAGACCAGGTCGCAGTTGTCTCGACCACCTATCTACCATTACAAACATAATCAATACTAGAAAGAAATGCCGACAGCAAACGTTTGCATGTTTCGTAGATTTTAGTAAAGCTTATGACCGTATCATTAGAAATTTCCTCTGGAACAAAATTAGGAATTTCAACATACAAGGGAAAATCCCAGCAGTACAGGGTGAAATGGGGTGGAAAATCCCGACTCATCAACAGTGGCTCTCTGTTACTAGGCTCTTGTGTCGTTTGATCAATATGGATGTATCTAGAGTGACAAAACGTGTGTTTCTATGAATGATGGAAATGGCCGTAAGTGGGAAACGAAATTGGGGCTACGAAGTATACCATCGTGATAATGACTTAAATATGCATTATCTTACTAATATAAGAGACAATGTTAATGTAAAGGCTATAATAGAACACACAGATGTTTGTCTGTCTGTATTACAGGAACAGCAATGGCTTCATATTATAAATAGAGAAGAGGGCAGAAATGGTAGTAGAAATAAACTAAGAACTTATAAACAGTTAACAAAAACTGAGCATTATGTTAAGAAAATTATGCCTAGAAGTAATCGATCAGCACTTGCAAAATTTCGATGTGGCGTGACATCAATCAGAATTGAAACTGGACGTTTTGAACGAAATTACCCCCCACCTGAAGCTGGGACGTGTTATAGTTGCACGAAGGAAATAGAAAATGAGTTTCATGTTTTAATTAAATGCCCTTTATATTTTAACGAACGAAAATAACTAATAGGCTATGCAACAATTAATGATCCAGCTTTTTCCAGTATGAATGATCAAGATAAATTTGTATATTTATTGAGTAATGACGATATAATAAGTAAAACTGCCAGCTTCCTTCAAAAAATACTGCACACAAGATTACACAATACAACAAAATAATAGCACATGTTTATTAAATTATTACTGTTTTTATTTGTACATTTTTGTTTTTACAAGTCTCTCATAACTCTTTTTGAGTGGTCTTTGTATACAGTGCTAACTTTGAATGTAATATATTTATTTGTTTTGTATTTTAATGCATGTGTATGTGAAGTGAGACTCTAATAAAATACTACTACTACTACTACTACTACTACTACTACTACTACTACTACTACTACTACTACTACTACTACTACTACATAAGAACGCATAGCAGTAGTAGTAGTAGTAGTAGTAGTAAATGTGTGTGCGCTCGCGCGTGCGCGTGTGTGCACGCATGCATGTGAATTCGTGCATGCGTATACGTGCGCCCGTGCATGCCTGAGTGCGTGTTTTTGTGCTTGTGCACGTATGTGCAAGTGGTTTGGTCGATGCTGTGTTCCCTGTTGATGTGTTTATGTCCCCTAGGGTCGTACGGGCGCTACAGGACCTCGGGGGAAAGCGAAGGGAGAACCCGGAACAATGGTACGTCGTGGATAGGTGAATGTTTTCTAGGCAACCAGCGGTTTGACGATTGTCTGCAATGCTGACTAATAAGTCCCTGACAACTTACCAGTTTATATAATATAAAAATAACACATGCGCTACGTAAATGCCATTTTAAACTATGTCTTTAATTATTACTCGTCGAATGTATATGTATATATATATATATATATATATATACATATAAATAATATTCGAAGAGTAATATATGTATATGTATAATATATATATGTATGTAATAAATATATATATATATATATATATATGTGTGTGTGTGTGTGTATATTATAATTATAACAATAATAATAACCATAATAAATAGTCTACATTGACGGTATCTTATGTGTCATTCAGGGCGCAACGGGTCCGGTAGGGGAAAGGGGAGCAACTGGACCCGCTGGCAAAACGGGACAACCAGCGGAAGGCTGCCCTAACGGTAAACACCGACACATGCGTATTCTGTCTTGGTAGTAGACAATCCAAATCTACTTAACACTAGTTTGTTGTCATATCTTCGAAATATTTAGAGTGTGAACCAACTCTAATGGTCTTCGTTATTCAACAACATCAAACTATTTCTAAAAATATTTGACATATTTTCATCTCAAGACCCTTTGTTTTTTATCTGTATATTTCTAAAAGGTCTTTTTTACCTTTGCAGTGCAACTGTGTCCATTTATTTCGCATTAATGACATAAAGTGTCTTTCAGTGGATAAACGTTCCTACTCATTTGTATATTTTACTCGTCTTGTTTCTGACTTCTGCAGGCCAAACAGTGACCTATCGAATGTTCATTATGACTGCTAGCTTTACTGTGAACAAAATTGTTTCGATGAAAATATTGGAAAGAATTGTTGTTTCAGTTTTACAGGGTCCGGTCAAAATTATGTGAACATGATGAAGGTTATCTGGCACAACAAACTATACATATAGGATGTGACTACTAACAACACTTATACAACGTTTCTGATCCTGCCACCAGTCTGTACTGTTTGTGGAGTGCAGTGGCGCAGTGTGTAGAGCATCGGTCTCTCAAACCAGGGAATCCCAGTTCGAATCCTATGCTGCCGTGTCGAACTATGGGCAAGTTGCTCCAAGTCACTCAGCTGTATGAATGAGTACCTGGCTATAGACAGAGGTGGGTATGTGTGAGTGGCTCCGTCATTTGAAGAAGGTGTAATAACGACCAATGAATACTGACCAATGTGATGATGATTCGATGCAGGGTTTCCGAGCACTATTACGCTGGTATGGGATGCCCTTCTCACGCTCTGGCTCACCATCGCATCTGCCTACGTCGCCATAACCCATCATCAAGGCATGAAAAACTGACGATGAATTCCACCCCTCTGTGAAATCTTCCGGAAGAAAACTTCGAGAAACGTTATCAACGAGGGAGAAAAACACGACGAATGCATGAAAAATGGCTATGCCCATGTTATCAGATGTCGCTTGAAAGCTAGTTTGTACAACTAAGTACCAGTCATGTTCTATTATTTGTATTACTTTCACGTATTTATAGCTTACATGTAAACAACTAATCTATATAACCATGCAATTAATTTTGCTTACAAATAAGGAATCAGCCATGCGACATAATAATATAACACTTATTATAGATGTTTGCACCATAGGGGTGTTTGTCAAAACGAACTGTCCAGCGTTACGAACCGTGACAGGAATGTGGCGTTCTTGAAAAATGTCAAACATAACGGAACGTACGCAATGATGGCCTTTTAGATATTAGATTATTAGACAGTAACAAGTTCCATTCCTAGATATCCCAGAAAAGACTGATTATTAGCGTCGTCGTTATTTGTAAATGGACAGTTGCTACGACAAACTTCACGGATATATTACGTAATTGTTGTCCTACCATTACTGAATGGTAGGTGTGTGACAGATCACGTTCTGTCGTACCAATGATCACTACAGGCATTTCTTCTCAGTGTATGGCTATGTAATAAACACATTGAATAAATTAATCTCCAGTCGCAGTCTGCTGCTGGATTTCATGTTAACGTTTTGCATACCTACATTTGGTATCAAAATATCCGGAATGATAAGAAGAATAACACAAACACATATCTAATCAATACGTTTATTTGTGTAGGAAGCCAGAGACAAAACATTGAACCATATGTTGAAAAAGCCACTCCGGTTTCGCCGTCGACATCATGCAGAATGTACCATAATTGCCTTAATACATAATCAACATCCATAATTAAGATATCAAACTAATCGCCATTCAATGACATACTGAACACTGAAACACTATAATAAAATAATACTAATCACCATACATTCATGAACCAAACATGTACCCCACCCCTACGTGTTGCGTGTTCGTGGCATGAAGCTAATCGGAATAGATTTCATTACTTGTGTCATTTCCATTTTCCGTTGTGTAGTAAACATGATTAAAGAATGAATACTGAATCAACGTCTACCACGAAAGAATAGTGACATATCTGATAAGATAATTTATGATAAAAAGTATTATCTAAACTATCAAGATGTCAAGCGTACATCGCAAACCAATATTCAAACGTGTTTTTCACATCACTGTTGGCAGATTGCCGTTTACGCCTTCTGTTGATATAGGCAGCAATGCATGGCATATGATGTCGCACATCAATTGCAATTATATCAGCATACACACCAAAGTAAGTTAAGTTGTATTGTATCAAGTATATATCTTTTATTTAATTCTTCTGCTTTTCGTTTCAATGACTGTCCACGACTTTAGGTCATTGCAACGCTAGCTCTCTTGTGCTTTTTGTGTGGCTTTTGACAAATAATCAGTGAATCATATATAGTCTAATTAACTCCTCTGTGATCTTGTTAAGTATTCATTTGCGGCCACGGAGACCTTGTCATGTTCGTCATTGTCCTGGGATTCGGGTGGCATTCCACTCATCCGTTTATTGGTAGCCAAATCACAGCTCTTCTGCAGGGTATACAAACGTCTACACTCATACGTGTTTTCAAATGCATCTGACACAGTTGTGTTTTCATATACACCTAACAAAAAAAAACGGTGTTGCCGTTTCTCAATAGCAACACTGGATGCAATAACTGACCTAACGCTTTGAAGTGCTGTCTGAGTGTACTTTTGGCAAATTACGTATCGATAAAAGTTGGTTAGTCATATGGACCCCGCCGTCCCAATGCAGCTTGTCTCTTCTATCCGTCACCGTTTATCCAGACCGATCACCTATATAAAAACCCCGAGAAAAGCGGTTAATGATATGTTGATATTCATGTTAATTGTGTATATAGAAGTGTTTTGAAAGTATTTATACCTATGCTACTTTAAATATCTTAACTGACGTGTTTCTTTATAATTACACCTGTGTGTAGAACAATACAAATAAATGGTTTTGTTATTCAGATGATTAAATACACAAAGCGTTGCGTTGGGTGAAATCCAGTCATTCATGTATCAAGGTAACTAGGGTACATTTAATATGATGTCGATGACGAAACCGAAGTGGCTTTTCAACAGACTGTTCAATGTTTTACCTCTGGCTTCCTAAAAAAAAAATATATCGGTAAAATATGTGTTGCCGCTCATCGTTCCGAATATTTTTATACCAAATGTAGCTTCGTAACGCATTATCTACTATTTAATTTTTTTAATATCCAATTATGACAAAGCAGTCACTCAGAACCCTATTGGCCCGATCTTAAATCCAATATTCAGAATAAGACCAACTGATTTGAGAGTGTTGTCCTCTAGGTTATTATTCAGGAAGGTTTGAAGTTTAAAAAACACAGGGCAACCAAAAATAGCATGATGTGTCCATTTCAACCCCCGTGCTCCCCGACTAAAATGGTAAAACTATTTTTGATAAAGATCAAACGTTTGATCGCGAATATCCGACGTGCCTTGTACTTTATGAAGATCCGAAGAGCCGTGTTAATTGTGACGATCCGGTGTAATGAATCGAGACACGTCCCGTGCCGAAAGTAAGCGCCTACCTGTTCCGTGCCAAAAATACGCGTTACACATTTGTGGTGCTAGTACTTCTTAAATTAAATATTTCAATTGTTACCTTGTGTTGTATAAACATGATAAAGTAATTTAAAATATAGCAAGTAAGTAATAAATAGCAAAATGTCCGTCCCCTGACGGGTACCATGGTGGTTGACAGTCGTGGTAGCAATATTTACTAAATTAATGTTAGAAAACACACAACATCGTTACATAAACACCATAACGCGCTCGCAGATACTCGTTGTGTGTTTCTTCAAAATGACGAAGGTCGGAGAGAATGTAAAGTTCTCGACCATCAATGGGCTCTATTCGGGAGATTTGTCAAATAAAACTCGTATTGCTATGCTATTGGCGTGAGGGTAGACATAAGCCTTTCATGATAAGCTGTAGACATAGATGAAGTATTTCCCAGGAGCGAGTGGTTCGAGCGATTGTTAGGTTACGTTTTACGTATTACGCGCACACTACGTTTTACTTTCCGAACAATTGCTATACCGCATAAAAGGTAAAACATGTTGACATATATGGGGTATCTTAAAACGATATAGGACTTTCGTCCTATTGTTGGGGTCGTAGATTAATCCATGAAAGTTTGGCTCTCGAGGTTCAGGACGTCTATGAGGAAAACGTTAACCTGCCCGCATAGTCAAGCTCGATTATCAGTAGATATTAATTTGTGATACTTCGTGCAATTAATTTAAGGAAATCCCAGTAAAAAACACCAACAAGAAGAACAACATATTTTTAGAATTACAAATACTAGAGGTTACACGGCAGCGGTTAAAATTATTAACTGCGGTTATGCGGGCATGCGCAGTACGCAAACGTCCGTTTTGGGCACGGGACTACATTCGTCCCGTTACACCTACGCGAAGACAAGGTGCCGCGACGTGTAGAACTGATGGGGATGAAAGAAACATTATCGTGTCAACGAATGACGGTGAGACGTTATCCAGGTAGAACAAACGCCGGCACGACTATGCGTCTTTTCAACGAACAATTAAGTGCTGATATAAATTATAAGTATTATCTTATATACCATGTAATAGAAAATGCCAAGAATAAACACATGTAAAAGTACAAATAATTGTACTCAATATCTCATCAATAAAACTAATAAAACTAAACGTTTTTAAATTTGCAGAAATACAAGAAACAT
>CM034536.1:17070118-17095118 GCA_020002185.1 Paraescarpia echinospica | reverse complement strand
TATGTACGCATGTATGTATTTAAGTATGTATGTACGTATGTATGTATGTATGTATATGTATATATATATATATATATGTATATATATATATATATATTTACATACGTACCTACATACATACACATGGGATACATATGATGGTGACGGGGATGACATGGAGAGGACGGGATGGTAGTACCCTTGCATGTCAGGCAGCTGCACCATCGATGGGTGGCTTACAGCATTGTTCCTACCCAAACCTCTCAACTCGCAGATATGGCTACAAGTATAGACCGCGGCGGCCATCCCCGGACAACAATCTCGGCTGGCTGGCTGGCTAAACTATGTGCAGGCTAGCTGCCGTAGGGCAGTGACCTGGGGACGCCTACTCCTTTAGTGTCTGAAGACGTTACCGGCAGAAAAGGCATATATATCCTTCTTGCGAAAGAACCAATGTGGCCTCGAAGGCGGTGATGCATACACCCGGCAGAGCGTGGACAGTGCAAGGGTATAGACGTTTATTGGAAACCAGTTGGTCACTGCCTGCAGTCGACACCCTCTCTAGTTGTCTTAGCGAAACGGAGCCACTATATTAAGATAGAATAGATCAAGTGTGTCGGATAGATCTGCGTAACCCTACTCCACCCTAAGCTTTCAGGCGCAGGTGCAGAGACAGTACGCTCCTTCTTTCTATCTCCTCTCTTCACACTACTCTACACCAAGTCCTGTGGCGATGGAGAGATGGCAACGGGGACAGGTGGATGATGCCGCTGGCAGTCCTTAGTGACGACGATACACGTATGGCGGCCTTAGTGTAAATGTCGTTCTGTCGTTTATATGGAGCACACAATAATGCTCCTATCTTGCTAGGCCACAGAGCACCCGTCTTCAAGGACACCACTGCTCTCTCCAGATGGAGGAGGGGGATATAAAAAGTTCCCTAAACAAAGCTAGCTCCAACCAGACTTATTCGCAAACAGCAGCGGAGTAGTCCTGTAACATTGCTGTCGACATCACAAGAAGCATCTCAATATGACTATGTGTTTTATTTCTACGAGGGTCTTAAATCAGTATGTGGGAACCAGTCGAGTGGAGCCACTTTCTCGCTTTACAGATGAAAGCGAAATTCTGAAACGATTTGCTGAATATATTAATGATGTACTAAATCGACCATCAACTATCTCATAAGCCGCACTCGATGAAATTACACAATAGCCCGACACCCACGAACTATACGCACGCCCAAGCATCAAGGAAACCACTGAGGCGATTAAAAACTATCAAGTGGAAAAACTGCAAATATACAAACACGGAGGGATGAAGTTCACTAAACGACATGTCCCACTCTTCGCTGTCATCTGAGACAGTAGATATCCGTCCCGCAAGACTTCAAAGATGCATCGTTTGTTCACATCTACAAACGAATGGGGGACAGGTCCACATGCGACAATCACCGTGGCATCTCACTACTATGCATAGCTGGCAAAATACTCGCCCGGATTATGCTAAACCGATTGGCACAACAGCTAGACAAAGACATTCTACCAGAGAGCCAATGTGGCTTCCGTGCCGGGCGTTGTACCACAGGTATGGTTATCGGATAACAGGTTTTTTATAACCTTTGAGATCACTGGTATAAGAGATATAGGTATAAATGTACTAGGGCGTTCTTTCTCTTAGTGGCGAAATTTCAGTTTGACCCCGTTCTTTGCAGTTTCTTTTAGCGGCGCTTAATTACGGTGCGACACCGTTTCTGCAGCACGATGAAAAGGTGCTTGCCACGAGGTTGTGTGTCGTGAGAACATTTCTATTTGTTGGGATGATTTATGACTTAACGGGTGTGGACCGGGATGGTTACCTAAACAACAATATTACAACTGATGTTTAGCACGTACTAGTCATTTAATGATATTATTCGACCTAAATGTTGCGTTGTTATTATTAAGAGTGGTGATTCGATTTCGCTATAGATGTGTTTCTCATAAACAAATGTTTGTGACTTGTGTGTAGGGAAATAGTTGGGATTGTGACAAGTTGCATTAATTCCATTTTCATACCTAGCCATTATTATATCTGTAAATTGTTAGATCACACTGCAGGCTGTTTATCTTTTGTAATCATTGTTGATACTGTGTGTAGTATGTACAACTGATATCATGACAGTTTAATATAAGCTGCTCCGTTGCCAATGGCAGTGCTCAATTATTTGCAATCGCAATATGTTTGGTAGAATACTGACATATTTCTTACTTTAGAAATATGGAAACAAATTATAGTTGTGTCTTATGATCACTGTGTCCTTTGTTGTAAGACTGACACTTCTTTCTCTGAAGATATGGTGATTGTTCTGCTCCCTTACTTTGTGCCTAGAGGCTAGATGCGATACAGTTCACTGGGACGATGTTTGTGTTTTATTTACTTTTAAAACGATTGTGCTGACATTAGTATTATTGTTTGTGTTGGCAGATGACTTGCCTCTGCCGTCTCTTTGTTCGTATTGAAGTGAAAATGTAACACCAAACTTGGTGAACGAACCTCAGTAAAGGGATTTGATTCCACATTAGTGCAGTTGACATTTGAGAAGTTTGGTGCACTAGAACATATAGTTAGCCAATAATGTAGGATCTTTTTGTTTATATATATATTATATATATTATTTTTGCAATTTTAAGTTGATCAGGACATATTTCCAGTGTTTAATATTTGGTTTACCAATACTGTTAGGGGTTTAACTATTTCTGGTTCGATAGATTTCAATAATTTACTTGATATTCCATCAAAGCCATAACTTTTTTTGTTGGGAAGGTTATGGATACTTTGGGATATGGATGTTTCTTGTATTTCTGCAAATTTAAAACATGTATTAGTTTTATTGATGAGATATTGAGTAAAAGTATTTGTACTTTTACATGTTATATTTTCTGCAAGCTTATGGCCTATTTGAGTACAATAATGATTGAATTCATTGGCTGTGTCAAGCTTCTTCGTATAATGTTTCATTATTTTCTTGAATACATGCTGGGAACTGTGCTGTGGGATTCTGTTTTGATGTAATTTCATTTATTGTTTGCCATGTGTTTGTTGTATTATATTTGTATTTATTAAAGAGTAACGCGTAGTGTATTATCTTTGTTTCTCGTATGCCCAGTTTGAGTATTGCATAGGCATGGTATATTTTCAAGTTAATGTAACGCATTTGATATTCTGCAGAAAGTTAATCAGTCATCTTCACTTGTTTGTATAAGTTGTATTTAAATTTAATGGACCTAATTAGATCTTTAGTTATCCAGTCAGATTTGTTGTGCCTATATTTATGAAATTTCACAAATTTAGTTTCCATGTGTTTCTTCTTGGCAGTTTCTATTACTTGATATATAAAACTATAATTATAATTGATATCAGCATTTCTGCTTCTGTCCATATTGTTATAAATATCTGATGTATTGATGTCATGTTTAACTTTTGCTACCGCTTCATTCGTTTCTGTGCGTATTTCCGTTATTTTTGTTGTTGACTGTTTATGTTCAGCTATATCCACAAAAATAAAGTAAGGTTGGTAGTCTGAAAATTACAGAAGAGCTCGCTCATGTATCTAATGTGGAAGAAGTAGACAAATGATATGCATAATGACATGTTTTGGTAAAAAGGTATCTAAATGTTTTCTTATAGACGATGTGTATTAGCGTAATAATTATTATTTCCATTTTCCACCTCATTTAACTATTTACAGCAACATGTGTAGCTGGGTATGAATTATTATTATTACTACATTTATTATTGTTAAGATGACATCGTTAATAATTTTGTTACAAAAGTAGCTCGTGTTTGCGACATTGTTTCCCTTATTAATCGTAATTACCTTGACCGTAGTACTGATATTAATTGTTTGTAAAATGACCACAAGGTCAAGTAAATATGGCTGTGTGTATGTGTGTATATAGCACTACTTAAATTAATTGTTCGTTCAAAAGACGCATAGTCGTGACGGCGTTTGTTCTACCTGGATAACGTCTCACCGCCATTCGTTGACGGGATATTTTTCTTTCATCCCCATCAGTTCTACACGTCGCGGCACATTGTCTTCGCATAGGTGTAACGAGATGAATGTAGTCCCGTGCCGGAAACGGACGTTTGCATACTGCGCATGCCCACACAACCGCAGTTAATAATTTGACCTGCCCTTTCTACATTTGACCTGCCTTGTAAGCTCTAGTTTTTGCCATTCTAAAACTACGTTGTTCTTGTTGGTATTGTTTTATTAAAATGTCCTGCAATAATTGCACAAAGTATCACTAATTAATATCTACTCATAATCGAGCTTCACCATGCGGGTAGGTTAATGTTTTCCTCATAGACGGCTTGAACCCCGAGCTCCAAACTCTCTTGGATTAATCTACGACCCCAACAATAATATATAAATCCTATATCTGTTTAAGGTATAGGATTTATATATAGATATATGTCAACATTTTGACCTTTTGTGCGGTATAGCAGTAGTTCGGAACATAAAACGTACTGTGCGCGTAATACACAAAACGTAACCTAACAATCGGTCGAACCATGCACAATTTGCAAATACTTCGTCTATGTCTACCCTCACGCCAATAACATATCAATACGAGTATTCTACATATGGTTCGTGTCTTATTTAATTACTCATATATACTTTATTACTATATGTTATCGATACATATCATGTATTCTAACTAACCTACTACAACTTAACATATGTCACATAACGTTGTTTTTTTATAAAACGGTCTGTAAATGTTATATGCAGCTATAGAAGCATTATTGTGTACCGTGTGAATATGTATGTATATACTGCATTTCATTGCTATGAGCCAATTACGTAATACTACCTTAGATGATGTACAAGATTATGAAACTGGCAATGCTGCAATGCGGAATATAGATCCCGATTGTAATTTACTCACAACAGATAGCTTTGTAAATACTAAATATTATCTTGAGGATGATATAAATGAAGTTATAACAAGAAATAATATCTCTGATGAAGAGTTTTCACTTATGCATTTAAATATCCGTAGCTTGCCAAAGAACATTAGCAAATTGGGTGATTTCTTGTCACTGATCGATAACAGGTTCTCGGTCATCGGTCTAAGCGAAACTTGGTTACATAATGACAATCTTGATCTGTATGAATTGCCAGAGTACAAAAGTATACATTTGACTAGGCCCTCCAAGAAGGGAGGTGGTGTATCCTTATATGTTCGTAAGTCCCTTGAGTGTACTGAATTACCAGAAATGAGTGTCATAACTGAATATCTGGAATGCGTTTTTATTGAAATCAAGACTCGGTCTAAGACATGCAATAACAAAACAACTGTAGGTGTTGTCTATCGACCACCTAATACAAACATTACTGCTTTCACAGAACATGTTATCAATATTATACAAACTCTCAAGGTTGATAATAAACAGTGTTACATAATGGGTGACTTTAACATTAATCTACTTAATTATGGTAGTCACACGGAAACTCAAGATTACATAGATGCAATGTTCCAACAGGCATTTATACCCCTTATCAGCAAGCCTACTAGAATAACAGCAACAACTGCCACTGTCATCGATAATATATACAGCAATGATTTAATTGGTGCAAATTATCAATTGCATGGAATAATATATACAGATATTTCTGACCACCTACCAATATTTTTGCTCACTAAACATACTGATAGCACAAAGGCAGAAATGACAATAGCGACTAGAATATATAATGCGCAGACTACTGCTACATTCAAAGAGAGTATAGATAAAATATGCTGGGATGACGTTTATGCATGCAGAGATCCACAAGAATGTTATTCTGTATTCATTAATGAGATATTAGTTGCATACAATAATTCATTTCCGTTAGCTAACACAACTATTAGGAAAAGAAAACATAAACCGTGGATTACTATGGGACTCCGACACTCCATTAGAACTAAAAACAAATTGTATATGCATTACTTGAAAAAACCGACTGTCTTCAATGAAACTAATTATAAAAGATATAGAAATAAAATAAATTGTCTTATTACTGTAGCAGAAAGAGAATACTATCGACGTGAGCTTCAACAGCACAAGGGTAATTTTAAAAAAACCTGGATAGTCTTAAAGAGTATTATAGGAAGGAAGGAAGCATTTTTATCTAATGACAAATTACTAATTGACGGTAAATTAACAAAACAAAAAAAATGCATAGCTGATACATTTAATGAATATTTTACAAGTATAGGTCCAGAACTGGCTGATAAAATACCAGTCATATCAGAGAGACCTGATGACTACCTCCAAGGAGTCTATAAAAATTCAATGTATTTGTCGCCAACCACACCAGATGAGATAAAGGGAATTATTAAGAATTTTAAAAACTCTAGTCCTGGATGGGATGGCATAAAACCTATTATTGTCAAACAGGCCTTCTCCAACCTACTTGATCCTTTAAGTTACATTGTAAATTTATCATTTGATCAAGGATATGTTCCTGATCAACTAAAAATAGCTGATATAGTTCCTGTTTTTAAAAATGGCGATACATCATTAATTAATAATTACAGGCCTATTTCTGTCTTGCCTGTATTTTCAAAGGTTTTTGAAAGATTAATGTACAATAGATTAATGAATTACATAATGAAACATAACATCTTGTCTAATTCCCAATTTGGATTTAGGAAAGGATATTCTACTGATATGGCTATTTCACTGCTAATTAACAAAATTAGTAAGGCAATTGATACCAAAGAGCACGTAATTGGGTTATTTCTGGATTTAGCCAAAGCCTTTGATACCGTTAATCATAATATATTATTAAGAAAATTAACACATTATGGAATCAGAGGAAATATACTCCAATGGATTCGTAACTTTTTAAGTAACAGACAACAACGAGTAAAATTCTATGGAACAAAATCTTCCCTTAAAAACATAACATGTGGTGTTCCGCAGGGTTCAATTCTGGGACCTTTACTCTTTCTTATCTATATAAATGATTTATCTACTTTATCTGACACAACGTTTACCATTATGTTTGCTGATGACACGAGCATCTTTATACAAGGCAACAATATAGATGAAATGGAAAATGTTTTGAACTCTGAAATAAAAAAACTATCTTTATGGCTTAACATTAATAAACTTTCTTTGAATATACAGAAAACTCACACAGTGACCTTTAGTAATACGATCAGTATAAGAGAGAGGTGTAATAACATTTGCATAGACGGCATACAAATTAACACTGTACATGAGATAAAGTTTTTGGGTTTGCTTATAAATAATACATTGAATTGGAGCACACACATTAAATATATATCAAATAAAATGTCTAAGAATATTGGTATTATAAAAAAGGTGACAAACAAATTAGATAACAAATCATTGTTAAACCTGTATTACATGTTTATATACCCATATATTACTTATTGTAATGTCGTCTGGGGAAGGGCCCCGAATATATACCTTGCTAAAATTCATTTACTCCAAAAACGAGTTTTGCGTGTAATAAGTCATGTAGGATTTATTGAACATACGCAGCCTTTATTTACATCTTATCAAATAATGAATATTTATGACGTAAATAAATATTTATGCTGTATTCTAATGTACAAGCATAATAGGGGTATGTTGCCAGATATATATCATGATGTATTTGTCCTGCAAATATCCACACATAAATATAATACAAGACAGGAAGTAACATATAAAATACCATACTGCAAGACTAATTGTAGACAACTGTCTTTGGCTTATGTTGGTCCTAAAATCTGGAATACATTTATTACAAATAACTATTTACAATATTGTACATCTATTCATATGTTCAAACAAAGGACCAAGCGTCTAATTCTAGCAAACATATGCTAAATGCTGCTTTAATGTAATTTTGTCATGTTAAGATGTACCCGGTGTTCAGTGTTAGGTACTCGTATAATGTTGTCGTGTTAAGATGTACCTGGTGTTCAGTGTTACGGTACTCGTGTAATGTTGTCAGGTTAAGATGTACCTGGTGTTCAGTGTTACGGTACTCGCATAATGATGTCATGTTAAGATGTACCTGATGTTCAGACTTACGGTACTCGTATAATGCATTATTAAATAAATTGTTAGTTTATTATGAAGATGTTTTTTTTTTTTTTTTTTTTTTACACGAATCATAGATTTCATTGCATATATGACATGAATAAGGAACACAAGCAATGTGTTGCTTCGTTCCATTTGATACGTAATGTATACATGTTTCATATTACTGCTACATCTGTGATATACTTAACATTATGTATCAATAAAGATTATTATAAAGATTATTATAGTATTATTTGACAATTCTATACTATCACGACTAGAATCTATCCATGGACGAGAACTTCACATTCTCTTCGACCTTCGTCATTTTGAAGAAACAAACAACGAGTATCTGCGAGCGCGTTATGGTGTTTATGTAACGATGTTGTGTATTTTCTAACATTTAATAAATATTGCTGTTACGACTGTCAACTACCAAGGCACCCGTCAGGGGACGGGCATTTTGTCCGTTATTTCAATTTAATATGTTTATACAACATATTGTAGCAATTCAAATAGTGCACTTAAGAAGTACTAGCACCACAAATGTTAGCAGCAACGCGTATTTCTGGCACGGAACAGGTAGGCGCTTACTTTCGGCTCGGGACGTCTCTCGCCTCGTTACACCGGAACGTCACAATCAATACAGCACTTCGGATCTTCATCAAATACAACGAACGTCGGATATTCGCGATCAACCGTTTGATCTTGATGAAAAATAGTTTTACCATTTTAGTGGGGAAGCACGGGGGTCGAAATTGACACCTCGTGCTACTTTTGGTTGCCATGCGTTTGTTTAAACTTCGAACCTTCTTGAATAATAATCCAGAGGGCAACTCTTTCAAATCAAATGGCCTCATTCAGAAAATTGGATTTAAATTCAGGCTAATAGGGTCTCTGAGTGGCTGAGTTTTGACAATTGGATATCTTAAAAAATAAAAAGTAGACAATGCGTCACGAAGCTACGTTTGGTAACAAAATATCCGCAATGATGAGTGGAATAACAGCAACACATATCTTACCGATATATGTCTTTTTTAGGAAGCCAGATATAAAACATTGAATAGCCTGTTGAAAAAGCCATTTCGGTTACGTCATCAACATCGTATTAAATGTACCCTAGTTACCTTAATACATACTAAACATCCGTGTATAATTTATGAAAATGATCATTCGCTCGCTTATTGAACAGTACTACACAATTTAACAATTTTGCTGAACAGCACACATTCATGTACCCAAACCTACCTCACCTCCCAAATTATGGCTTGACGTCAAGTTTTAACAACATCAGTGTAATACCTTAAATATTTTTTGTTACGAATTTGTGAAGCCTGCATGACGTATTCTTGTTTTCATGTACATGAAATACGCTACCAAATATCAATGATATATATAAGCGTACAAACCATTTTTAAATCTTACGCAAGCTGCCAGCGGAATGACGCCAAAAGGACTGGATTTCACGAAGTGCACCATTTCCAGTTTCTTTGTTCTAGTTAAGGTGATATTTAAGAATAAATATTGAAATACCATTTACTAATTAAAAGTATTGATCATTTACAGAAGAGATGTGTTGATAAGTTTATATTTAATCATCTGAATAACACAACCATAATTTTATTCGTATTGTTCAAAACTGGTGTATTTATAAAGAAACCCGTCGGTTAAGTTATTTAAATTAACATAGGTATAGGAACTTTCAAAACACTTCTATAAACATGATTAAGTTTCACAAATATTTTATATACGTAATTAACATGAATGCCAACATATCATTAATCGCTTTTCTCTGGTTTTTTTTTACAATTGATTGATTTGGATGACCTGTGTCGGATAGAAGAGACAATCTGCATTGGGACGGCGGTAACAATAGGGCTAACCAACTTTGAATGATACGTAATTTGCCAAAAGGACACTCAGACCACACTTCAAAGAGTTAGATCAGTTATTGCATTGAGTGTTGCTATTGAGAAATGGCAAGATCGTATTGCAAAGCAATTAGAAACATATTTTGGTGTCAGGTGTATTTGAAAACACGTCTCAGTGCAGACGTTGGTAAACCCTGCAGAATAGCTGTGGTTTCGTCAATAAACGGATGACTGGCATGCCTCCAGAAACCCAGGGCAATGACGAACCCGATAAGTGAATGTGACAGGAGAGAAAACGGCAGGGGAAAAGACAACAACCAGACAGGTGCAAACCAGAGAAGGAGCTACTCTGAGGCAGTGATTGAGGGGGCAATGAGGAAAGAGAGGGTGTTTATGGGCGGCTCCATTATGAGAAAGACGGACAAGACAATAAGCGAGGGGAAGGACGTCGTTGTTTGTCTACCGGGGGCTAGGATAGAACATATGACTGAAAGGGTAGAGAAGGCATTGAGGCATGGCAAGGGAGAGTCTATACTAGTACACGTAGGAACAAATAATGCAGACAGGGAGGGAACAACTGGGATAGTACAGACGTATAGCCATTTAGTGAGGAAGCTAATGAAGACAAGAGTTGAACAGATTATTTTCTCAGGAATTTTGCCAGTAATGAGAGGAAGGGGGGCAACATATAGAAACTGCAAGAGAATGCCGATCAACGCATTAGTTGAGCAGATGTGTAAAGAAGAGGGGGTTGGATTCACAGATTTGTGGGGATACTTTGTTGGGAGGGAAGATATGTAGATGAGAGATGGCCTCCATCTTAGAGGAAAGGGGCAGCAGTTTTCCCAGAGAACCTGCTGCGATATGTTGACAGTGGAACAGGTTGCATCTATTTAAACTAGATTCGCAGGGGAGACTCATAGAGAAGTCTGAAACTGGACGCATAGATAAAGACAGCACAAATAAATCAGTAAAGAACAAGCAAAGAACAGTCTGGAAAACACTTCTGAAGCTGGATATTTAACAAGATTGCCACCCAGAGAATTAACTCTAGATGGCAGGTGGACAAGGAAGCCCTTTGGCTTATCGAGAGTCCAACCTTTTTATCTACATATATCCAGCCCTTCTGAGGTATGTGTCGATTTTATTTTTAAGCATATTCACACTACTAGCACCCACACAATCATCAGATAATCTGTTCCATTCATTCACAGTCTTTTGTGAAAATGAGAACTTTCTTACGTCTAATCTACACTGCTCCTTTACTAATGTAACTTCATGTACTCTAGTCTTTCTATCTTTCTTAACTGAAAAAAAAAAAATACTATCAATATTTTCAGAAACATTCAATATTTTAAATACTTCTATCTGATCTCCTCTCAATCTCCTGGTCTCTAGGGTTGTTAAACCACATTCTTTTAGGCGTTTTTTCATAACTAAGATCCCTCAGTTTTTATTTCATTTTAGTCGCTCTCCTCTGTACTCTTTCTAGCATATCTATGTCCTTCTTGCGGTATGGCCTCCACGCTTGTGTACAATATTCTAAATGAGGCCTAACTATTGTTTTGTACAGCGGTATTATTAGTTCTTTTTTGTTTATATGCTATATTTCGCCTAATCAATCCAGGGATTTGATTTCCTTTTGAAGCTGCAATTCCACACTGCTCTGAAACCTTCATGTCAGCATTAATTGTCAGCCCTAAGTCTTTTTCTTTTACAGTAGTACTTAGTACAGTTCCCCCCATTGTATATTCTACATATTTGTTCCCATGTCCTGTGTGAAGGCATTTACATTTCCCAAAATTGAACAACATTTGCCACTTTTCAGACCATTTGATCAACCTGTCAATATCATCTTGTAAATGATGTCTATCTCCATCACTTTTAATCCTTCTAAACACTTTTGTATCATTTGCAAATTTCAACACCTTGCTAACTATATCATCGTCCAAATCGTTTATATAAATGTGTTTGTTTAAATGCAAGGAGTATAGTAAACAAAATAAATGAACTGAACATTATGGTAGAAGATATTGACCCTCACATAATAGGTACAACGGAATCATGGACCACCACCGATATATCAGATGCCGAATTGGGACTGACAGGATATGTAATGTCTAGGAAAGGTAGAATAGGAAGAAAGGGAGGTGGAGTTATTTTATACAGTAAAGAATCTATCCAGGCTTATGAAATAAAATTAGAAAGAGAAGCAGATTGCGAAGAAGCTGTATGGTGTAACATAGTTACAGGAAACTCAACGTTAACAGTTGGGTTAGTTTATCGAAGTCCAAACATAAGCATAGAAGAGAATGAAAAAATACAAAACGCTATAAGGGAAATAAGCAAACGGGACTGTATCATTATGGGGGATTTTAACCATGGGCATATACAATGAAAATCTCTACAGAGTATGGGGAGTGAGGACCACAAGTTTTTAGTTTTAGTACAAGATACTTTCCTTTCTCAACATGTGGTAGAACCAACCAGAGGTGAGAATGTGTTAGACAGTGTTGTCCTCACAGAATGGATTAGTTGACAATGTCAAGATATGTGAGCCACTGGGGATGAGCGATCACAAGCAGATACACTTTACCATCAAAGTAAAATCAGAAAGGAATAGTAAAAAGCACTATTGGAGAAATATCCACAAAGGAAGGTATAAGGACATGAGGAAATATTTAGAAAATATAGACTGGAATAACACACTGAAGCATAAGACAGCAACATAATGCTAGAAAATCTTAATGAGTGAAATTAAGTTCTTAGTCGATAAATTTGTACCCTTAAAAAACAAGGGAAACGGCCCAAAAAGAAACACTTATCGAAAGAAGCCATTAGAAAAATTAAGTATAAACAAATGATGTGGATGTCATATAGATGTACTGGAAATGATGAAGACTACAACATTTATAAAGAACCACTTATCCAAGCTACAGCTGAAATTAGAAATTCAAAGAGAAGCTATGAAATTAGCTAGTAATATAAAACATGACAGCAATAGTTTTTATGCGTATGTTCGAAGCAAACAGAAAGTTCAGGATAAGGTCGGTCCTCTAGAAGATAGTGCTGGAAATATAGTATCAGAGGGATTCTTAATAGCAGAAGACCTGAATGAGTATTTTAGTTCACTGCCTGTACCAGAGGCTAAGTTCAGGGGGGCAGATTCAGACTATTTAGGACAGTTAATTGTAAACCCGAAAATGGTAGCTACGAATATGAGGGCTGTGAAGGATAATAAATCACCTGGAGTGGAAGAGATTCCGCCCAAACTACTAATGGAAATTGTAGAACAAATTATCGTACCGCTTACTACAGTTTTTAATTTGCCATTAGAAGAGTGAGTGGTTCCTTTAGAATGGAAAGAGGCAAACATTATACCGTTATTTAAAAAAGGTTCGAGAAACAAGTCAGAGAACTATAGACCAGTGAGTTTAACATCAGTGATTTGCAAATTATTAGAAATACTAATTAAAGATCACATGGTGGATTTTCTTGTTAAACATAACTTGATAAATCCATCTCAACATGGGTTTTTAAAAGCGAGGTCATGCTTAACAACTATGTTTTTTTTTTTAGAAGACATCACTAAGTGGGTAGATGAGGGATCACCAGTAGATATCATCTACTCAGATTTTCAAAAAACTTTCGACAAAGTACCACATCAAAGACTACTGCTTAAACTAAAGGTCCATAGCATAGGAAATGTTATAATAAACTGGATAGAAAAATGCGTACGTCCGTGTGTGTACGCGTACGTGCGTGCGTTTGTGTATTTGTGCGTGCCCGCGCGGGGGTTCTTGTGCGTGCATGCGTTGTGTGAGTGTGTGCGCGAGCGTATTGAGTGGGCAGAGTCGGACCTTCTTCACAACTCCGCTTTCGTATCCTGACATCGGAAGGCGGGAGAAGGGATCCAAAGGGAACCCCTGGATCTGCCTATGGTTGACTGTGTCTTTCGGAAGAGCCATTCCACGTGGTGTTCTTACGAACATGGAAGGTACACATTATAAGTATTATACAGCCTTCAGGGAAATGGTTTCTTCATTTGTAGTTGGCTGGCAAACCCATCATTCTGATCATGGAGTAAGCATAGCAAGTCCCAGCACTACATAATTAGTATATTGAAGCAGTTGGGGCTATATTTGTGTTTATGAGCTCATGACATTAAAACACGCACATTTGTGATTGCCACTGACATTGCGTTTACAACTATCAGCTTGATATTAACAGCAAAACTAGCTAGTTTTCGTTTGTAATGGCTAGCCAAGAAAGTACTAGATACATTTGTTGATATATTCAGTACATCGCGGTTTGTCTATGTCACAATCAACATTTTGCATGCTTTATATAAAGAAACACTTTTGTGGCCAGAATTTCAACAAAATACGCGACGGAATGCATGATTGCATTATGTGTTCGGCATCCATTTTTATGGTTTGACGGAGCTACGTGATGAATAGGTCAGTTATCCCACTGAAGCCACGCAATCCTACAATCTGTGTACAGTTATTATTCAAGTAAAACGTGTACCCTTTTTTGATGACTTGCCGCCGATCTACAGTTGCGTATTTACCAAATCTTACAAATCTTATCTTCAATAAAATCATCCGGATTCAGCCATCTTAAATATGCTTACAATTCGCTCACGCACACCTATTCGTGACAAAAGTGCAGTAGTCTGCATATGTACAGTTTCCATGTTCATGAACAATTTGCGTGTTGAAAGAGTCCTCAGTGCGTACCATCTAAAAACGATAGACACTTAGTTCGTATACCAGGATCCCGGTAGTGAAATAGTGATTTATTTCTAGTAGCTTATAACTGAAATCCACGTTTTCCTTATCGGTATATTCTTGTATGCAATCGTATCCAGTCACTAAGACTACAGTTAAGCCAACAACGCCGTTCGAAAATGCATAGAAACATTTTGTGGTGTTATTGTCCGAGCAGCATCAATCAATGTGTCTGCTCAACTCGCAGTGTAATTTTACGCGTCAGATTCGTTTCGCTTCAGCTTCTTCAGTCCTTGTCGATGGCTGAAGACGACGAAGGTTGAGAGCACGACGAACCAGACAGTGAGACCAAACTCCCATAACGGCTTTATGAAGTTCATCGGACAATCTGCCGAAAACGAACATATACAACGAGTAAAGAATCGGAATCGGAACCGAATTTATTTGACCCAACGTTATATAACAGAATATCCTTGCAGTAGGCAGTTTTAAAAATGTTTTTTATAACGAGTTCTAACTTCTAAGAGTAAAGGCATTTCACGTAATTGAAAAAATAGAATGTCACTAACTATGTAGCCATTGGCAAACAAACAGAACCTATGAATATGTACAATATGCTAACGGCTAATTAGAAAAAACACACATATTAAAATGGGTCAGGGAGACTGCTACAAAGACCATATTCGACCGCTAGTGCCTCAAACTAAGTCAATTAATACCATCAAACACAACTGCATCAATTTTATATAAACAGTTACTTAAGAAAGTGTTATTTTATTAGTCCAGACGTTTGTAAAATATTATGTTTAATGCATAGCAACATACAAATTAACACAATAATAATTATACAAGTAACATATATCATGGAGATGCAAATATTAAAGTTGCATTCCATGATCGTCCATCATTTAAATATACATTTCCAGTGATCCACTATGCCTCATACACAATGCATATAGCTTTCATAAACTGCATATACATTTGTTTCACATAACATGCAATTTTATTATAAAATAGTACAAACGATTATACGTATTATATCCGCGTGCCATACGTTTATTATTCATTCTGGCCGCACAGGGCCACCTTTAATTATACAAAAGCATCATATATCGAATAAAATACCAAATGGCAAAGTGACATATATGGTAGCAAGTATCATAAAATATGTAAATATTCTTCGTGTTGTACATGCACTTTCTTAAAGACAATTTAAAATGGTAACTTAACTCAAAATGCAACTTTGACATCGAACCAAGCACATTATGCTGGCCAAATGTGGTCGTGATGCCACACTACTAGACACTACTATTACAAGACAAATTGAAGGGTTTTTACATTTGCCCTCGGTGCAATGTCACTTTAGACATGTGTTAACCACTTAAGTGCCTTTCATGGGACTCGCACGTGTGGAAAACAAACAAACACAAACCCTACAGGTCGCCCTGATACGATGACGTAATTGTGTAATTTTAAAAGAACTGTGTGCCCGCCATTTATTCATGTTTCATTTATGTGAAAGGGAAGCCCTAAATGCGCACAACGCAATGTAACCTAGCTGTTAGTCTCACGGGTAGGCTAATACATGATACATAATGCACAGTATAAATAACTTTGTTCAGTTTGTATTATTAAAACATTTCTGTAGTATTTGGTCTTTTATATTCTACATGGGTAAATGCACACGGTATCGCGTATACTATAGTCAACTTGCATTACAAATGCAACTCCGCAATGTGTGGCCTTCTATTGTTTTAAATTGTTACACTGTTCCGATTACAGTCACTTGCCAAAACTGCTAATAATACGGACACGTGTAATTCGTACGTTGTATATATCAGAAGTCGTACAGTCTCTATTATAAATCATGGCTTTGCGATCCTCATTTTATTTATTTGTTAATACTAGAATAAATGTGGGAAGTACAATTCACACCAAGTTGCCTTTAATAAATTCTAAACAAGTTTCGCAATTTGAATATTTGGACCACGAAATGTTTAAATTATAAAACAAAAATACTTTGTTGCACACATACACGCTCTCTTGGCAATAATATTTTATGTTGCTGTGCAAACAGCGTGAGTAGTGTAGTAGTGGATCTCAATACGTAACTCAGCAGGTGTATGTGCAGTTTTGTCTATTTTAGCTGACCTAAGGGCATTTTCCTGTGGTTATTTGCTGACCTAAGCATCCCTAGTAGAGAGAGAAGTGGACCTAAGCGCCCCTAGTGGAGAGAAGTGGACCTAGCCGTCTCATCTAAGGTGAGAGACAATAAAATAATCCAACAACATATAATCAATGTAGAAACTTTTATTTATTTTACCTCTTTACTCAGTATCATCCATACAATAATAGCCATCATCGACAATATCTCCGTTATGGATAAATCCCCAATTTTCATGGTCGCCCGTGTCCATAGGAGACGGTGATGGTGGTGGTGACGTGAAATACCATGGAGATGCCGGTTCAATACGTGGGCGTTTCTTTATGTCACACAGGGTTTGGTAGAATTGACAACGATGCTCATCACGAAGCTCTTCTTCGCTGTAAGGTAAGTATTAAAACTTTGAAAACTATACCAATGAGACGTTAAATCTTACACACACACACACACACACACACACACACACACACACACACACACACACACACACACACAGTGCTATAACCAGACACAGTGTTGCTAGGCAACCACAAGCTATTTTGAGTGCGTGGACGGTCAAAGAGAAGAGTCAGCAGTCAGAACTGCTTAGAACTAGTTCGTCTATGAATAGGAATTAAAACTGAATACATAAACAAAATCTTGAAAACAGTCAACTGTTTTTATTATACAGCATCTCGTTAGCAAGGTGTCTTGTGACCCATACTTCCCGTCTTTAACGAAGTGTCTTGTGACATGTAAGAGGAAGTCACCGAGGAGAGAACTATGTAACATCCTGTCTTTAACGAAGCCTCTTGTAAGAGGAAGTCGCCGTCTATCTAGGTCGAGAGAGAGAGAGAGAGAGAGAGAGAATTTACCGAGGTAACAAAGCAAAAGCAATAATAAATAATTTGAACACTTACGTGCACTCCAAGTCTTCTCCTTCTCCTTCTTCTTCTTCTTCTCCTTCTTCTTCTTCCTCCACTTCATCATCATATTCTTCTCGAGCAGCGCTAAAAAGATGATATATAGTCAACTGTTAGATGTGATAAATGAATAATTAGGGGTAACTATATACTTTTCAAAGTTTTGATATATATATATATATGTATTATTATTATTATATATATATATATAGGAGAACTAGCGGTTAAATATGAAGAACTTAAAAGATGATATATAGTCAACTGTTAGATATGATAAATGAATAATTATGGGTAACTATATACTTTTCAAAGTTTTGATATATGTAGGAGAACTAGCGGTTAAATATGAAGAACTTCTAAAGAACCCTATGTAATTACCTGAATGAAGTAAATACATAGTCCTAAAAAAAACACATGACATCAAGTAAATAATAATAATAATAATAATAGATACTCACATCTTCCTTTCAATTTCTTTCCATTCTTCTTTTATTTTACCCCAGGGTATATCTCCGCCTTCGACAACCATCTTTCTTGTTGTTGTTATTGTTATGAAATGAATTGAAAAGTTAACACACGAACTTTCAGGACAGCCAGTCAACTTCCCGCATCATAATGAGGCATCTAATTATACGTTTGTAAACGAGGTGGTGTCTTGTGACGTCCCGTCTCGGATTAGTCTTCCTGTTTTTAACGAGCCATCTGTTTACACGTCCTGTCTTTCTTTGTGTTCGCTAAACTAGTCCGTAAAAATAGATCCTAACATCCTGGGCATCTTATTAAAGACAGGATATGCACCGTAAGAATCCTGCAGGTGTCTTATCGTCTACCTAGTATCCTGTTGCAGTCACAAGACTGATGACTGGATATTTTTCTTTGTTTGCTCTGTAAAATAGTTGATTGACAGCTTTTTCTTTAACGCTCTGACTAACAGTCACAAGATAGTTGATTGACAGCTTTATCTTTAACGCCCTCCTGACTAACAGTCACAAGACTGCTAACCGAGGCACTTTCTGTGTATATAAACCCAGGGTAAATTGTAGAAAACATAACCAACTCTTGCTCTCAACCGTCGATTTCTCTTCAAGCATTCTTCGTGACTCGGCAACAACATGGCGACCGCTAAGGGAACCTCCGACAACACGATCGATCTGACAGGTCTCGAAACGGTAAGTGATGGTTGCCACGTGTTCGATAGACCTCTGAATATTGTAACATGCGCTCTGAATTCGAAATATGTATGTTACGCGTCTTGTCGTCAGTGTACCCGCAAAGTTTTGCTTGAAACGAAAGGTCATCACACCGTCATGGCATGTCCGGTCCACGGTCGACAGAAGGGTGCGCCTGTATATAAATACTGTATGGGTGTATTGTTGGGTGATCGAAAAGGCGTTGAATTGTGGGTCACAGCTTTTGACGTCATAACCCAGCGGCTTATAGGACTGTCGGCCAATGACTATATGTCACTGAAAACAGACGAAGAGCGTTATGGTGTAGTGAGCGTCCTGTTCGGCAAACAGGTTAGGGTGACTATCAAAAAGTCATCAAAAGGCTGTTACGTGAACTATTCCGTGACAGCACTGGAAGTGATTGAACAGTAACTGTGGCAAGGTGTCACCGGAAATAACCAGGTTGTAATTTCATATGTTGTAGTTTGAATACCTGTCCGAGTGTATGGACGACGAGACCTATCAGCATGTCAAATCATCGTCGCCCGAGGTATCTCAAACGTTGAAAAGACATCTGAGTTACTCGGATGTCAGCGATAATGAGGCAAGTGAAATTTGTTGTGGGTCGTGTACATGGAGTAGTGATGACGACGACGATGGTATTGTTCACTGTAGTAGCGATTTACGGGAGAGTGTAGAGAAGATCAATGCCATTCAAAAACGATCGGAGGAAATGATAGACGAAGATGTATTTATAGCGACTATCTCCAACGCCTGCGTGCTCTACGCGACCAAGTCACTGTGTCGTGAACACGAAGGCCTTTGTATGTCACTGTACACCCTGGATCAGAGCAAAATCCTGAATGCACTGAATGAGGCAGTGGACCAAATCGGATATGCATCGCATACACCGGAGTGGGGTGACTATACCATCCCACGAGTGAAAGAGACTCTACGTGAGCGAGGTATATCCTTGCTGAATGAAGGTAAGGAGGTGCCGGCGAGAGCTAGTCTTAAAAAACAAGAAGACGATCTCACAGCGGAAACGAGGGACTTGTACCTGTTGTACTCAACTGCAGCCAACGCCTGTATTCGGCGTGTAATCAACAGACTGGACCGTACCTTCGAAGATCAAGACGTTGACTTGTACAGAGTGAGCAGTGAGTTGATCTATGACACTTTGAGGTGGACAGTGAGACATATGCGATATAAAGTGGACTTTCCGTCGTGGACACATGATACTATACCACGTGTCGAAGCCATCCTGCGCACTTGTGGTATAGCACTGACGTCTGACCTTAACAAGGGTGTCTAACGAAACTGTCACTTACACTCATCATCATATAACCTTGTTCTTTTTTATTGTGTTTAATAGGATGACGGTGAATTAGGTCGTATACGTCGTGTTTATACGGATGACAACGACGACACCGATGATGACGTCGATACACAAAAGCACATTACATGGGCGCCAAAAAAAAAGATCTGTCATCGAAGGCGTGTCGAGGTGCCCTTGCGTCGTCGCCTTCTCGATGTACTCCATGAGCGTCGTCAGCAGCGTCCTCATACGACGTCACCGACGACAACGACGACGACATTCGATATGACATGCGATAACGTCACCCTCGATGCATCTCCTGCTGACTTGTCTTTAGAGATGACCTGCGTTGACGACGACGACGACGACGACGACACATCATCACCGTCGTCGTCGTCAGAATACGAACAACTTCAGTCGAGTAAATCTATATTTGACCTGTCGCCCCATGGACTATTAATATGGGCGACCTTTCTGGATTGCATGCCATTAGGCTATAGAGAGCCTTTCGTTGCTCTAGCATCTCTACAGAACAATATAGCTCACTTGGCTAACGCATTGTATTCATCGTCGTCGACGTCGACTACTACGAGGGAAGCGGTGCGACACTGCTGCTTTGACATTGCCCGAAACATAATTCGGGACGAACATATTGACGCTGTCGTATCTAGTATCCATAAATTTGAAAATTAGTTGTGTTCTATGACAAAAGAGGAAATGCACCTCTACAATGTTGTTTGAGGTTAGTGGCGCCTCGTCATAGTAACCTAGTAGTAGTAGTAGTAGTAGTAGTAGTTTTCGATTTTTGAATTTCATTACGCTTGTGTAATCTTTAGAGAGAAATAAAAGGTATATTACTAGTCTTCTTGGGTGTCCGTTGTTCTTTCGTTTCAAAGAGTGACTTTGCTGGTATACGACGTGCGCGCACACACACACACACATCGATTTATACGTAGCCCACGTTATCACATAGTGTCCCCTATATAGTCAATCTTTACACCACCACCACCACCACCATCACCACGTATGATTATATAGAAATAGACAAGCATCCTTCGTCCTTCAGTTGTAGGTGGACGCGATGTCATGAAGAAGCATCTTTGTCGTCACTGCGGTATCGTCAGCGATACATACGACGAATTGCAAAGTCACATCCAGCAAAGGCATTCATCCCTTCAGTCACCGTCGCGAGTGGCGCCATCTGCTGAATCCAAAAGAACCACCCATCGATGTCAGGTATGTTCAAAAGATTTCGCGAGACGATACACCTTGTTACGTCACATGAAGACTTCATGTGGTAAGGTACCCGTGGAGAAAAACCACCGCTGCGAGATTTGCGCACGTGAATTCGCGAGACGTGACAACTTGTTACAACATATCAAGGTATGTAGAAGACGAGATGAAGTCACGAGGAAGATGAGGAGGAAGCTACCCAAGCGAACAAGACGTGAAGAGCAACCTCGTGACGACGTCGTCGATCCCATACATCCTCCCTCGCAACTCCCCTTGCCTGATCATCTGTCTAGTGATCTGCGAGATGTCTTTCGAGACCACTGGGCGACCATCAGAAGCCACGTGATCAGAGGCCCCGTTCAATCAATTTTCAATTACAGGGTGACGACACCGGACACGACTCATCTAGAACCATCCTTGAAGATCATGTTTCAACAACAGAAACACGCCTTTAAGACCAATCTTAGTTACGGTTTTGTCCTGAGGAACAAGATCACCAATAGACATCGGTATTATCATTCGTCATGTAACTGTTGCGGACGTTACCTCGATGAACCGTGTCTGATTACCAACACCGAAGACTTTGATGCATTTCTAGAGCGTATCCGAGAAACAGACGTGTTGCAGTGGGCTATCAATCAACGTCCGAACAGTCAATGGATATGCGAGGCGGTCTCGAACGTCACCTTCTTCGTCAATCACATCGTACAGCATCCTATAGGATGCGCGGACATCACCCTTTCCAGGTACATCAAGAAGAACCGTGCCGTCATCGGACTGGAAAGAGAAGTCAACAACAACAAGAAGTACACCGACAATCTGTGTTTCTTCCGTTGTCTTGCTCTGCATCGTGGATGTGACCCACGTTACCTGGAACCCACTGTGAAGGTACTCTACGAGAAGTACGACCACGAAGACGGAGTGTCTATGAAAGACTTTGAGGGAGTGACGATGGACGACCTCTATCGGATCGAGACCATCTTTGAGATCAACGTGTGCGTCTACACCCTCATCGATCCAAGGGAAGTAGAAGACGGAAAGACGACTGCCGAGCTCGTACGTCGTTCATTGTGTCATTATTCCGACACCTTGTACATCAATGTGTACGACGACACACACTTTTCCTATATACAAGACATCAATATGTACTGTCACTCTTATCGTTGCAGGAAATGCGCTGACTCGTTGTGGAAAGACGCGTACCAACTAGAGAGACAAGAGCGCACGTGTAAGGGTGGCACGCGAAAGATCTATCCCGGTGGTGTCTACCGTCCGACGCCGACAGTCTTCCAGCGTTTGGACGACGAAAACATTCATGTTCCCGAGTGCTTGCGCTACTACCCCTATCGTGCTACCTTCGACTTCGAGTCCTGGTTCGATACGTCACACCTTCCGTCGGACAGCGACAAGGTTCATTGGGTGTCTCGTCACGTACCCTTGAGCGTGTCACTGGCGAGCAACGTGCCTGGATTCGAAGAAGCGCAATGTCTTATCACCGATGGTGATAGCGACAAGTTGGTGTCCGACATGATGTCCTTCCTTCAGTCTATGAGCAGTGCTGCCTACGAAGCCATGATAGACGATTACGAGAGGGTCCTTCAAGAACTCACGGAAGCCATCGCGACCTGGGACGAACACGAGGCGGCAGCGGTGGAGGAAGCACCGACAGACAACGAGTCTAAGCGACGACCGTCCAATCCCTACAAGACACTCATGGGTCAATTGTACGGTTGGCTTCATCAGTTGCCCGTCATCGGATTCAACTCGAGCAGGTACGACCTGAACGTCATCAAACAGTTCCTGGTATCCTACTTCCTGTCCACATCGGAAGAAAGAGAGGAGGAGGAGGAGGAGGAGGAGGAGGGTCCTGGAGACTTTCACGTGATCAAACGCGGCAACACGTTTATGTGTCTATCGACGAATGACCTGAAATTTCTCGATATGACTCATTATATCGCCCCGGGATTCTCGTACGATAAGTATCTGAAAGCATACGGTTGCGAGGTTACGAAAGGTCACTTCCCGTACGAATACATGGACAGGTTGGAGAGACTCGACGACACCGCTCTGCCTCCCAAAGAGTATTTTTTCAGTCGACTGAAGAACGAAGGTATTTCCGACGAGGACTATACCCGTTGTCAAGAGGCGTGGCGAGACAACGACATGAAGACTTTGCGAGATTTTCTCGTCTGGTACAACAACAGAGATGTCGTACCGTTCTTGGAGGCCATCGACAAACAGTTTGCCTTCTACCGACAACACGGTCTCGACATGTTCAAACAAGCCATCAGTATACCCGGTTTGACCTTGGCCCACCTGTTCAACTATGTACCGGAGAAGACCTTCTTCACCCTCTTCAACGAGACGAACAAGGATGCCCATCAACTGGTCAGAGATAACATCGTCGGAGGACCTTCGCTCATCTTCACCAGACATCACGAGAAAGGGGTCACGAAGATACGTCGGAACGATTACGGTGATGCGGCTCGAACGTGTCAGTCCATCGTTGGATATGATGCGAATGCATTGTACTTGTGGTCTCTATCACAGGACATGCCGGCGGGATGGTACACGCGACGACGGGAAGAAAAGGAGTTCCGACCGGAAGCAGGACAGCCCACCGGACAGATGGCCGCCGAATGGTTGTCGTGGGAGTCCGAAAGGACGGGACGCGTCATACGTCACCAGTCCAACGGTCGAGAGAAGCGCATCGGTAAACTCCTGGTGGACGGTTGGTGCAGTGAAACAAAGACGGCCTATCAGTTTCACGGATGCTTCTATCACGGATGTCCGTGCACCGGTCTTGAGGTCAACAAGGTCAACGGGAAACCCATGACTCAACTCCTCATCGAAACACGAAAGAACACGACCTACCTTCGTCACTTCGACAGGGTCGTCGAGATGTGGGAATGCGAGTGGAAGGTCACGAGACGCGATGCGTGTGTGAAACTGTTTCTGGACGTCTCCTTTCGCCGCCGCCACGTGCCATGGAAGATGACGTCACAAGAGATCCTGACAGGGGTACGAAATGGCAGGGTTTTCGGTATGATTCAGTGCGACATTCGTGTACCGGAGGAATTGCGCGCGCACTTTGCCGAGATGCAGCCCATCTTCAAGAACATTCACATGACCCGCGATGACCTCGGACCGTACATGCGTCGATACGCCGAAGAACACGATATCATGAGAACCCCGCGTCGCATGCTCATCGGAAGTTATCGTGGTGATAAGATCTTGCTCGCGACACCTCTCTTGCGATGGTATCTGGAACACGGACTCGAGGTGACTCACGTCTATCAGGTCATTGAGTACACACCGATCGCCTGCTTCCGACGATTCGGTGAGGCGGTGTCCACTGCGCGTCGCGAAGGAGACGTCCATCCCGACAGGGCCATGATTGCAGACACCAACAAACTGATGGGGAATTCTTCCTATGGGAAATTTATAACCAACGTCGATAAGCACCGCGAAGTCAGGTACTGTACGGAGAAGAGGGCATCGATTGTGATCAACGATCGTCGCTTCCGGCAACTCGACGTCGTGACCGACGATGCG
>CM034536.1:17053732-17069118 GCA_020002185.1 Paraescarpia echinospica | reverse complement strand
ACGTATGTCCGAAATGCAATCAAGAGTTCGCGCAGCGCTCCAATATGTTGCGGCATCTGCGACTGTGCGGAGACGCCGCTGAGGGGCCCCCAAATCGACCGGTCGAGGGGGACGCCGACGACGACCTACAGAGCGTCGTGCGCGACTACTGGGCGAGCATCCGTACGTCTGTGGAGCGCGGACCCGTTCAATCTAGGTATAATTTCCATTTGACCGGTGACGGGACTACGAGCGCGCACGACGCCCAACTACGACTGATGTTCGAGGCGCAGACTCGTGCCTTTAAAATAAACTTATCGTACGGGTTTATTCTGCGCCACAGGGAGACGGGCCGACTACGTTACTACCATTATTCGTGTAACTGTTGCGGCCGCTATCTCGAGTCACCCGTCCTCGTTTCCGACGCCGCGTCATTCGAACGCTTCCTCGAAGCCACCCGTCAGCCCGACGTTCTGCAGTACGTGATTGCGCAGCGCCCCGACTCGGGGTGGATCGCCGAGTTGGTAACGAACGTTACGTATTTTCTCAACGCCATCATCCACCATCCTATCGGATGCGCCCGTCAGCAGCCCCTCCCCGCCTATCTGCGCCACAACGCGGGCCTCGTCAGCCTAGTGAACGATCGCCGCGGGCATCCGTATGCCGACAACTTGTGCCTCTTCCGCTGTCTGGCGCTGCATCGGGGCGCCGACTTTCGCGCTGACGATTTGACGGCCGCCGCCTTAAGGCTCTACGCCGACTACGGCGATCAACCCTACTGCACGTTCGCCGGCGTCCCGCTGAACGAACTCGACCGGGTGGAGGCGGCCTTCGAAACGAATGTGACCGTGTATCGGCTGTCGGCGGCGGAGGACGCCACCGCCGAAGTGGTCCGCCGCTCCCTCCATCGCTACCCGGCCACCATGAGCGTCAATCTATTCGGAACGCACTATCCTTCATAGCCGACGTGTCGCTGTTCTGTCGTTCGTATCGATGCGGCAAGTGCGGCGATTCGCTGTGGCGCACCGCCAGTCGGCTGCGGAGTCACGAGGCGACGTGCGAGGGCGGCGTTCGCCACGTCTTTCCCGGCGGCGTCTACCATCCGACGCCGTCCGTGTTTCAGCAGCTGGAGGACGAGGGCGTCTACGTGGACGAACGCCTGCGCTACTATCCGTACAGGGCGACATACGATTTTGAGTGCTACTTCGACGATCACGATCTGCCGGCGGACAGCGCCAAACGCCGGTGGATAGCGCGACACGAGCTACTCAGCGTGAGCGTCGCCTCGAACGTCCCCGGACACGAGTCGGCGCGCTGCTTCGTGACGTCCGGCGATTCGGGCGACCTCGCGAAGCGCCTGATCGACGCCCTGGAGGGCATGAGCGAGGAGGCGTGCGCGGCACTGCGGCCGTCGTTCGACGCGACCTTCGAGGCGATCGACGCGCTCGACGCCGAATGGCGGGCGCACGCAACGGTGGCGGAGCTCGATAAGAGCCCGTACACGGCGCTCGGCGACCGTCTGTGGCAGCACCTGCGCCGCCTCCCCGTCCTCGGCTTCACTTCGGGAAAGTACGACTTGAACGTCGTTAAGAAATATCTGACGCCCCTGTTCATGACCGACGCCGCGCAGGACATCTCGTCGGCGTTCACGATCAAGCGTCAGAACAATTTCATGTGCCTGACGACGGCGACGCTCAAGTTCCGGGACATCACCAACTACCTGGCCCCCGGCGTCAGCTACGACCGGTTTCTGAAGGCCTACGGCTGCGAGGCGACGAAGGGGCACTTCCCCTACGAGTACCTCGACGACCCACGTAAACTGGCCGAAACCCGGCTGCCACCGCGCGAGGCCTTCTACAGCCGCCTGAAGTGCGAAGGCATCTCGGCCGCCGACTACGAGGGTTGCGCGCGGGTATGGCGCGACGAGGGGATGACGACGCTGCGGGACTACCTCGTGTGGTATAACAATAGGGACGTGGTGCCGTTCCTGGAGGCCGTTGACAAGCAGTTCGCCTTCTATCGGTAGCGCCGCATCGACATGTTCAAGGACGCCATCAGCGTGCCGGGCCTGACGCTGCTGTATCTCTTCAACGATCTACCGTCGTCGCTCCACTTCACGCTCTTCAACGAGTCGAACAAGGACCTGCACCGGCTCCTACAGTCGCAGATCGTCGGTGGCCCCTCGATCATTTTCGCGCGCTATCACGAGGCCGGCGTGACCGCCCTTCGGCGCGAGGAGTACGGCGAGTCGGCGCGCCCCTGTCGCTCTATTGTGGGCTTCGACGCGAACGGCCTCTATCTATGGGCGATCACGCAGGAGATGCCGACGGGGTGGTTCACGCGCCGGCGCGCTGACAACGCCTTTCGACCGGAACGCGTACACCGCTACGGCCGCCTGGCCGTCGAGTGGCTGACGTGGGAGGCGGGCCGGACGGGGGCCCACATACGTCACCAGCTCAACGGGCGCGAGAAGCGCGTCGGCAAGTACCGGGTCGACGGCTGGTGTGGCGCGACGCGGACGGCGTACCAGTTCCAAGGGTGCTTCTTCCACGGCTGTCCGTGCACGGGGATTGAGACGAACGCGGTGAACGGTAAGCCGATGAGCCAACTGTACGCCGAGACGGCCGCCGTCACGGCCTACCTTCGCCGCTTCGTCGCCGTCGTCGAGATGTGGGAGTGCCAGTGGCGCGCGACGCGTCCGCCGCCGCCGCCGACACCGCGGAGCTGGGCCGGCGACGGCGCCGTGACGCGGTCGACGATCCTGAAGGCCGTGCTCGACGGCACTCTGTTCGGGCTCGTCGAGTGCGACATCGCCGTGCCGACGGCGCTGCGCGACACCTTCGCCGAGATGCAGCCGATCTTCAAGAACGCCTACATCGAGCGCGACGATCTCAGCCCGTTCATGCGTCGCTACGCCGAAACGCACGACCTCCTCGTCCGGCCTCAGCGCACGCTCGTGGGGAGCTTCTTCGGCGTCAAGATTCTACTCGCGACGCCGCTACTGCGGTGGTATCTGCGGCACGGCCTCGTCGTCGAGCGCGTCTACCAGATCGTCGAGTACGAGCCGGTCGCGTGCTTTCGCCGCTTCGGCGACACGGTCTCCGCCGCGCGACGCGCGGGCGACGACGACCCCGACAAGGCCATCATTGCCGACACGTTTAAACTGCTCGGCAACAGTTCATACGGGAAGACGATCACGCGCGTCGACCTGCACCGCAACATCAAGTTCTGCACGGCCGCCGGCGCCTCGACGCTGATAAATAATCGTCGCTTCCGTCAGCTCGACGTCGTCGTCCCCGACGGCCTCTACGAGGTGGCGCTGAACAAGCGAACCGTCCGGTACGCGCTGCCCAACCAGATCGGCTACTTCGTACTACAGTACGCCAAACTGCGCATGCTGGAGTTTTATTACGACTTTATCGCCACCTACATTCCGCGTCCCCTGTTCCAGTACTGCGCGATGGACACGGACTCGGCGTATTTGAGCCTCGCGGGGCGCCAACTCGACGAGCTCGTGGCGGCGGCCAAGCGCGAACACTACTTTCGTCACCGCGGCGAGTGGTTCCCGGCGGAACACTGCGACGCGCACGCGGAGGCGTACTTGCGGTGCCGGCTCGCCGGCCGAACGTGGGACGCGCCCGCCGAGTGTTGCGCGCGTCGGCGCCGGTACGACAAGCGAACGCCGGGACTCTTCAAAGAGGAATGGTCCGTCCGCGGAATCGTCGCGCTCTGCAGCAAGACGTATTACTGTTTCGGCGGCGACGACGGCGACAAGTACAGTACGAAGGGGCTGAGCAAGCGTCAGAACGACGTCGACAAGGACGCCTTCCTCGACGTGCTGCGCCACCAAAGGAGCGGAGGCGGCCGGAACCGCGGCTTCCAAGTGAAGGAGTCGTCCGTGCTGACGTACGTTCAGGAGCGCGCGGCGCTGAGCTACTTCTACGCCAAACGGCGCGTGCTCGACGACGGCGTCACCACGGCGCCGATACTCGTATAACGAGGGACCTCCCTCCCTCCCTAGGGGTAGGGACCCCTACCTAGGGACCCCTACCTAGGGGTAGGGACCCCTACCTAGGGGGTCTATGTATGTATGTATGTATGTATGCGAATAAAAATGCGAACACTCGGTACACTTTTCAGCGTTTTATTTAACTTCGGTAATAGCAAGCGATAGCGCAACAATAAAACCTCACTACTTCGGTCTTGCCTGCCTAGCGCGGCGTGGAGCCCGCGACCGGCGGGTCCGGCAAAGTCGGTTCGGATTCTCGGTCGTCTAATAATAACAACAAGCGATAATAGGCAGCGTTCAATGAGGCTTTAGCCAGTCGAATACGAGACAGTCGTTGGCCACCCTATCGGGGCCGAACAGGCACTGGAAGCCGCTTAGTGGCATTCCGCGGCACCGTAAGAGCAGGTAGGTGACGCAATATTGTCCGCACACGTTAGATACGCCGCTCTGCAGTCGCTTGTCGTTGTGCGTCCACGAGTCGCAGTTGCGGCTCAGGAAGGCGCGGAAGTCGGCGTGCAGCGGCGGACGGCCGTACGAATCGAAGTACTCGCCTCGCCGATCGGCTCCCACGTAGACGGCCACCCAGTGCTCGCCCGGTTCGTCGCCGTCGTCGGTGTTGCACACGAACGCCGTCGGGTAGGCGGTGAGCCGCCGCCCCGGCAGCTCGTCTTTGGGCACGACGCCGACGACGATGTTTTTAGTGTACGCGTCGATCGCCAGGCGACGCATCAGCTGAAACGTGTCCATCTCAGAAGTCGTACACGAAGTTCCGGTTCTTGTCGATTTCGAGCACCGTCTCGAACTCCCCGTACACGACGACGTTCACCGTCCGGGCGAGCGCGTGCACAAAGTGGATCTCGGCGCGCAGGTTCCCCGTACGCACGACGTTGAAGTGTTCGCCGTCGCTGCAGTCGGGCGACAGGTCGAAGCCGAATATGGTGTAGCCGCTGCCGAACTCGCCGCGCGTCACATCGAACCCCTCGTCCTCGTACGCCTTCCCCGTCGCGGCGAACAGGTTCATATAGCTTCGGATGTAGCGCCGATGCGCGAAGTCCGGCTGCAGCGGCTTGCTCGGCACCTGGCGTCCGTCGACGTAGAGGGCGAAGAAGTTTATGTCGTTGTGCTTCGCGTTGAACGGGTTTTTATCGTAGGCCCCGTTGTAGGCGTCGTTGTCGATCAGGCACATGAACACGCGTCGCGGGAGCGTCCCCAGATAGACGTTCTCGTGCGTGTGCGACGCGGTACCCTGCGGTATCGAGAACACCTTGCAGTCGACGCGGCGCATCGGATACTTGGCCGTCCCGTGCGTCAGCGCCTTGATGTGACCGAGCTGGACGGCTGGATTCAACTTGATCTTGCGCGCCTGCAGGTAGGCCTCCAGCAGAACGATTTTGAACCCCGGATCGACGACGTCGCCCATGAGCGCGAAGGCGTCCTTGCTGCGCACCAGTCGCATCTTCAGGTCGACGCCGTTCACCAGGCACCGGTTCTGCATGAGCACGTCGACGTGCAGGCGCCCTATCATGTCGAACTCGCGGCTTTCGTGTACGAAATCGTGCCGATGCGCGAACCCGCCGTTGTTGTTGTTGGTTGCCTCCATGCGCCCGGCGGTGTCCTTGCACCACAGGTCGGCCTCGAGCTGCGACTTTTTGGCGTCGGGTCCGTAACTGAGCAGTGTCTCGATGTAGGCCCGAAACGGGTACGTATTCGACGACGGCGTCACGAGCGTGCCGTTCAGCGTCACGTCGACCTGACTGAACATCGAATGCAGGAAATTGTTGACGGGCGCCACGACGCTGTCGTTCGCGAGCGCGGTACCGTCCCCCTTCACCACCTTGGCGCGCACGTACAGTCTAACGGACGACAGGTCCAGATAGTCGTCTCCGGATCCCGGAATGAGAAACTCGAGGGGGCCGCCAGCGTCGAGGGCCGTCAGCGGCTGGTGATCGATCCACTGGCCGCTCTCGATGCTCGTCTGCGTCGTCGGCACACTGAACAGGTCCAGTTCGGACTTTACGCCCTCGCACGACTGCCGATGCACGAACGCCATCCTACTACGTCTGCTTCGTTCGACGGCGCCTCCCCTTACTGTCCGGTGCCGCCTTGCCGGTCGGACTTATGTAGCTACTACGCGGGAAATACGTCGTCGCTCGGCCTCTTTCGACGGCGCCTCTTCTTGCTGGCCGTCGCCGGCTTGCCGGGCGGCTTTATGCGTCGTCGTCGCTTTTTCGGCGGCGGGGCATTCAGCAGCCCGTCGAGAAGGTCGGCGCCCGCCTCCCTCGCACGCCTCTTCACCGCCTGCTTCAGATTGCCGCCGGCGACGACGTCCTGCGCCACGCGCACGCCCGTCTTGAGAGCGCGCTTACCCAGCGCCATGGCCCCTCTCTTGATAAGCGGCATGGCACTTCGAAACAGGCTGCCAAAGAGATTACCCAGTCCGTGGCCTCGCTGCGCTCGGGCGCCTACGAACACCGGCAGGCCACCGCCGACCTGCCGCTTGTAGTAGTCCTCGTACACGTTTCGCGTCATCGTCAGAACAGTTTCGACTTGCGGCGTCGGACGTGAAGCGTCGTCACGACTTTTCCGTTCTCAAATGGTATCGACTGACCGAGGTCGTCTCTTATATCTATCTCAATCGAATCGAATTGGCGCCGCAGGAGCGGCGCGTATTGGACGCGGTCGAAGATGTTCGATACGATGCTGCCGTTCGAACCGTGGACGGGAACGGCTCGAATGAGGGGGGCAAATACGTCGCCGACGATGCGCGTCTCCACGATGTCCGTGTACACGAACAGGGTGTCGACGCCACCGCTCAGGTCCACCGGGTGGTCCGCCTCGCACTCGAACAGGTACCCCGGGGGCAGGTCGCTGCCGTCCGCCGGCGTCCCGTAACTCGCGATATAGTCCGACTCGAAGCCTAGTATCTGTTTCAGGCGCCCGTCCCGCGGCATGTTAATTTCGACGCCCGGCGATAGAAGCAACGTCATCCGATTAGTGATGGCGCTGTACACTAGTCGCACCTTGACCGTGTCGGTGCACAGTTTCGTCAACGCCTCGTTGATTTTGCGCACCAGCTTTTTGGCGTTGTTGTAAAAGCCGTGCGGAATGTTGGCCTGTCGGGCAATTTTTCCCCCGTCCTCGGTGGTGAAAAAGCCCACCTCCCCCCTCTCGCACGCCACGAAGAAGTAGGTATCCACCGGCCTCACATTGTACCAGCTATGCGTATACTGTAGCGACACCAGCCCGCATTCCCACTCGCCCAACAGGTCGACGCGCTGCGGCAAATTCGTCGTGTAGTGCGTCAACGTGTTTTTGGGGTGCGCCTTCATAGACGCGTTGCTCGGCAACGTGACGTAAAAGTCAGACGTCGACGCCATCGCGCCTCCTCATAGACGGACTCGGCAGTAGGTAGCCGAGGCAACTACTCAGCAGCGCCGTCCACAGATTGGAGTCGCCCGTGCCGCGCGTTAGATTGTATATACTGACGACGATCACCGTGTACAGGACGACGATCTGGCACAGGAAGACGATCTCGGCCTTAGGACATTCGTTGCCGCAGAGACGCCAAGGAACGCTCGTGACGGAGGAGGCGTCGACGGCATCGGGCGCAGGCACAGAGACGCATGAGGCGTCGGCGGGTGTAACGACAAATGTGCCTGAGTCGTCGGCGGTGGGCGGCTTCTGCATTGGCTGCTACTGCTGCTGCTGCTGTCGTCTCGTCCGTACACATCGCGCTACTGCCGTCCGACGCTACGGCGACGTTCCTTTTTCCGCGCAGGCACACCATAGAGCGAGTTCGTCGACGGGCGTGGGGGCGACGGTGGTGGTGGTGATGATGGCGCGCCTCCTCCCTTCGCCTCGGCAGTCTACTAATACAGCACGGTCCCCTTACAAAAAAAACGAAAAGCCGTTGCACAGCCCCGCCTCGTGCAGACGCCAGCACCCCGCGTGGCGCATCCAACGCGTCGTCATCATCAGCCCTTATAATCCACGAGCTCCTTGGCGTCGATCCAGCTATTGAACGAGGCCGGATAGCCGAACCATTTGACGAGCACCTCTTCGCCCTTACCGCGTCGTCGACGACGTCTCTGTAGAACGACTTCCACCCGATATAGTTTGTCCTTCGCAACGATCACTTTTTGTAGCTCCAGCCCATAGAAGGTGCCGTCCAGTGTTGCGCCGGCGTCGTCCATCAGTCGGTAAACAGGAGGGTCGGTCGGGTGCAAATCTACGACGGTGAAGAGCTCCTCGCTCCAGTTAGGCATGTACCCCTTCTTGAAGACGCCCTTCGCCTTGCTGATGCGTACGCGATCCCCCGCTCGCAGTTTCGGCTTGCTTTTGTTTTTTTGACACCCTCCGCCACCGTACAGACGCTGCCACACGCTCTCCTGATTCGACGCGTCGACGCTCGCCGGCGTCCTACCGATGCTTCGATGATAGGCGTTGTTGTACGACCGCACGAAGTCCTGCAACGGCTCCACGAACCTCAGCGTCTGATGCTTCGTGAAGTACCGCCACATGCGCGTCTTCAGCGTACGATTGAATCGCTCCACGACGCTCGCCTTCGTCTCCTCGTTGTGCGTCACGAAATGGTGGACGCCGCGCGCCTTCAAAAGCGTCTGAAGGGGCCTGTTCAGAACTCCGTCCCCTTGTCGGTCTGCAGGACGTGCGGTGGCGCCGGCGATGCCAGCAGCCCCTCGAAGGCCGCGACGAGCGCCGGACCGGATTTGCGCTTCAACGGAACGCACGACGCCCGCTTCGAGAAGACGTCGATGACCGTCAGTAGGAACGCTATGCCGTCGTTGTGCTTTTTCAGTTTAGCCACGTCGACGAGATCGGCTTGCCACTGCTGATTTTGACCGCCCACGATAACGCGACGTCGCTTAAATCGGCGCCTAACCGGCTTGTGAAGCGTATAGGCGTCCTGCGCCGCCAGCCACCGCCCGACGGCCGGCTTGGGCACCGCGGCCGACCGGCGCAACGCATCGACGCCGCCATAACTGCCTGCCCGTTTCGGGTCGAAGTAGGCGCGCTTCAGTAGGCCGTCGCGTTGTTGGCGCTCTCGTTGCGCACCACGAGTCCGCCGGCCGTCTCGTTGCGCACCACGAGTCCGCCGGGACACCATGGGGTGCGCGGCGGCGACGACGATACGGCGAACAAGAGGACGGCGACGATGACCGCCGCAATTACGACTGCTACGACGACAACGAGTACTGATCTTCGGTCGGGCGGCATCCTCTACGGGACACACTAAAAGCTGGACCACGGCGTACGCTCAACGGACCGCGTGCGCACCTTTCGCTTCTGCTCGCGCTCGACAGACCGAGTGCGCCCCTTTCGCTTCTGCTCGCGCTGTATATACGCCCGACGCTGGGGGTTGCCGACGAATTCCATAGGGACGTTCAGGCGCCTTATATGGTCGCCGAACGCTTCCCAGCCAACCGGCGCGGGGGCCCTCTTACGCGTTCGCATGAGATCGTTCACGAGATCTACCATATTACTTCCGGCAATAGGCGTACCGGCGTACACGAGCTCCGCTCGATCGTTCCAGCGAATCAGCGGGTCGGCCCTCAGTCGGGCCAACAGGAGGCGGGCCTTTTCTTTCAGCACTTTCGGTACACTCTTCACGGCCTCGCTCTCCATCTCCCCCGGCAATTGATCGGACGTAGGTGGTGGTGGTGGCGGCGGCGGCGGCGGCGGCGACGGCGGCTGATCGGACGACGACTCGTTCTTCACTACGGACACGCGCATCGGCTGCTGCGCGCGAGACGCCTCCATGGCGTTGTAACGACTCAGCAGTTGATTGTACGCCACCACCTTTTCGCCTTCGGATAAATCGGCACGCTCGAGAACGGCTTTCATATCGCCGTCCAGGCTACTCATCACACGCGACGTGGTCGTGGTCGGTTGCGATAGTAACGGCAGTTAGTTTGCAACGACTGCCAGAGCTGGGTGGATTTTGCGTTGTCTGGCTGTCCAAAATCATGGGCAGAGACCAAAGATGACGGATTCACCTTTCGGTGTATGGGGTGTTTGAGGGTGGAATGTCTGATGAAGGAGGTGTGTAAGTTGACGGATATAGTGAAGGAGATGGAGGCGAGACTCAACATAGAAATAGATGGAGCAGAGAGGGATGACGCGGAGAGAGTTGATAATTCTACAACACAGAAGGAGCAGAGTTGTGACACGGAGACTGAAGAAAGGAGACTGAGAGGAAGGAAGGTGACCGGTGTGAAGGAACAAGACATTGAGAAAACAGAGGGACGGAGGAAAAGTGTTCGGCAGAGGAAGAGAAAACGGGCCAGTGGGGATAGATCAGCAGGTAGTCGGACTGTAGAGAACGAGGAGAGACACGACAGCAATACAGGTGGTGAAGAGGTAGATACCACAGAGGCAGTTGGTAAGACTGTGAGACAGAAGACTGATGGAAGAAGACAGAGTGTTCAGCAAAAAACAGAAAACATGACAGGCGTGAAGGTGACAGGGGAGAAAGTGACCGTAGTGAAGGAGGTAGCCGGGGAAAAGGGACGGGAGAGGAGAGAAGAAAATGTGATGGGAGGAAAGAAGAAGGGACGAAAGGAAGTGAGAGTAAATATGCTAGAAGAGAAGATGACAGGAGGAAAGGGGACAAGAGAAAACGCGACAGGAAAGAAGGGAATGGAAGAGAATGTGACAGGAGAGAAGATGGCAAGAGGAAAAGACAACAACCAGACATATGCAAACCGGAGGAGCTACTCCGAGGCAGTGATTGAGGGGGCAAAGAGAAAAGAGAGAGTGTTTATGGGCGATTCAATTCTGAGAAAAACAGACAAGACTATATGCGAGGGGAAGGACGTTGTTGTATGTCTACCGGGGGCTAGGATAGAGCATGTGACCGAAAGGGTAGAGAAGGTATTGGGGCATGGCAAGGGAGGGTCTATACTAGTACATGTTGGGACAAACAATGCAGACAAGGAGGGAACAACTGGTATAGTTCAGAAGTACAGACATCTAGTGAGGAAGCTAAAGAAGACAAGAGTGGAACAGGTTATTCTCTCAGAAATTTTGCCAGTAATGGGAGGAAGGGGGGCAAGATACAGAAACTGTAAGAGGATGGCGATCTACGCACTAGTTGAGCAGATGTGTGAGGAAGAAGGCGTGGGATTCATAGATTTATGGGGTACTTTGTTGGGAGAGAAGATATGTCCATGATGGCCTCCATCTATGAAAGGGGCAAAAGCAGTATTCTCAGAGAATCTTTGCCGCGATCTGCCGACAGCGCATTGCGGGTTGGGCATCTATTTTAAACGCTTAAATCTTTGCGGGGATCGCAAAGGGAAGAGAAGCCTGAAACTGAGTGCGATAAAGGTAAGCAAAATATTCAGCAAAGAACAAGTCTGGGAAAACTGTTCCCTTGAAGTTGGGCATAAAATTGCGTTTGTTTAAATGCAAGGAGCAGGTACAGCAAACAAAGAAATGAACTAAACATTATGGTGAAAGATATTGACCCTCACATAACAGAGCAACTGAATCAGCGGGCAACCAAACTTCACCGATATCGTGATGCCTGAATTCAGAACTGATGGATATACCGTTTAGGCATGAATATAGCCATGCGTATTGGCTTTATATATTAAAGAATCTATCCAGGCTTATGAAATAAAATTAGACAGAGAAGCAGATTGCGAAGAAGCTGTTTGGTGTAACATAGTTACAGAAAACTCAACGTTAACGGTTGGATTAGTTTATCGAAGTCCAAACATAAGCATAGAAGAGAATGAAAAAATACAAAACGCTATAAGGGAAGTGAGCAAACGGGACTGTGTTATTATGGGGATTTTAACCATGGGCATATAAAATGGAAATCTCTACAGAGTATGGGTAGTGAGGACCACAAGTTTTTAGTTTTAGTACAAGATAGTTTCCTTTCTCAACATGTGCCAGAACCAACCAGGGGAGAGAATGTGTTAGACTTAGTTTTGTCCTCACAGAATGAATTAGTTGACAATGTTAAATTATGTGAGCCTCTGGGAAGTAGTGATCACAACCAGATACATTTTACCATTAAAGTAAAATCAGAAAGAAATAATAAAAAGCAGTTCAGGAGAAATTTCCACAAAGGAAGATATAAGGAAATGAGGAAATATTTAGCAAAGATAGACTGGAATAATACACTGAAGAATAAGACAGCAACAGAATGCTGGAATATCTTAAAGAATGAAATAGAGTGCATCGTAGATAAATTTGTTCCCTTCAAAAAACAAAGGAAACGGACCAGATAGAAATACTTATCGAAAGAAGCCATTAGAAAAATTAAGTATAAACAAATGATGTGGAAGTCTTATAGACGTACTGGCAATGACGAAGACTACAACCTTTATAAAGAAGCACTAAACCAAGCTACAGCTGAAATTAGAAATTCAAAGAGAAGCTATGAACATAAATTAGCTTGTAATATAAAACATGACAGCAAGAGTTTTTATGCGTATGTTCGAAGCAAACAGAAAGTTCAGGATAAGGTCGGTCCTCTAGAAGATAGCGCTGGAAATATAATATCAGAAGGATTCTTAATGGCTGAAGACCTAAATGAGTATTTTAGTTCAGTGTTTACCAGAGAAGACACTAGTTCACTGCCAGTACCAGAGGCTAAGTTCAAGAGGGCAGAATCAGAATATTTAAGACAGTTAATTGTAACCCCAGAAATGGTAGCTAAGAAAATTAGGGCTATGAAGGAAAATAAATCACCTGGAGTGGATGGTATTCCACCCAAACTACTAGTGGAAATTGTAGAACAAGTTAGCATACCGCTTGCAACAGCTTTCAACTTGTCATTAGAAGAGGGAGTGGTTCCTTTAGAATGGAAAGAAGCAAACATTATACCGTTATTTAAAAAATGTTCGAGAAACAAGTCAAATAATTATAGAACAGTTAGTTTAACATCGGTGATTTGTAAATTCTTCGAAAGACTAATTAAAGATCACATGGTGTGGATTTTTCTTGTTAAACATAACTTCATAAACCCATCTCAACATGGGTTTCTAAAAGAGAGGTCATGCTTAACAAATATGTTATGTTTTTTGGAAGATATCACTAAGTGGGTAGGTGATGGATCACCAGTAGATATCATCTACTTAGATTTTCAAAAAGCTTTCGACAAAGTGCCACATCAGAGATTACTGCTTAAACTAAAAGCCCATGGCACAGGAAATGGTATAATTAACTGGATAGAAAAATGGCTGATTGACAGAAGACAACGGGTAGTTGTTGATGGGGAGGCTTCAAACTGGAAATCAGTCTTGAGTGGGGTTCCACAGCGATCAGTACTGGGACCTATATTATTCTTAATATATATAAACGATTTGGACGATGATATAGCTAGCAAGGTGTTGAAATTTGCAGTTGATACAAAAGTGTTTAGAAGGATTGAAAGTGATGGTGATAGACAGCATTTACAAGATGATCTTGACAGGTTGATCAAATGGTCTGAAAAGTGGCAAATGTTGTTCAATTTTGGGAAATGTAAATGCCTCCACACAGGACATGTGAACAAATATGTAGAATATACAATGGGGGGAACTGTACTAAGTACTACTGTAAAAGAAAAAGACTTAGGGATGACAATTAGTGCTGTCATGAAGGTTTCAGAGCAGTGTGGAATTGCAGCTTCAAAGGGAAATCAAATCCTTGGATTGATTAGGCGAAATATAGCATATAAAGAAAAAGAACTAATAATACCGCTGTACAAAACAATAGTTAGGCTTCATTTAGAATATTGTATACAAGCGTGGAGGCCATACCGCAAGAAGGACATAGATATGCTAGAAAGAGTACAGAGGAGAGCGACTCAAATGATACCAAAACTGAGGGATCTTAGTTATGAAAAACGCCTAAAAGAATGTGGTTTAACAACACTAGAGACCAGGAGATTGAGAGGAGATCAGATAGAAGTGTTTAAATATTGAATGGTTATGAAAATATTGATAGAAATATGTTTTTTTCAGTTAAGAAAGATAGAAAGACTAGAGGACATAAAGTTACATTAGTAAAGGAGCAGTGTAGATTAGACGTGAGAAAGTTCTCATTTTCACAAAGGACTGTAAATGAATGGAACAGATTATCTGATGATTGTGTGGGTGCTAGTAGTGTGAATATGTTTAAAAATAAAATCGACACATACCTCAGAAGGGCTGGATATATGTAGATAAAAGGGTTGGACTCTCGATAAGCCAAAGGGCTTCCTTGTCCACCTGCCATCTAGAGTTAATTCTCTGGATGGCAATCTTGTTAAATCTTGTTAAAAGTAGACGCTCCACCAACCGGGGGTCTACCAGCGCCATCTTCTTCGCGTGCTGCATCAACCGAAAGCCTGCCTGAGGAGGGGCAGAAAGGTGCTCGCCAACGGCGCCAGCAGCGCCGTCAGAAACGCGCCCGAACCCGTCTGCAGGACGGCCCTCTTCCGATTGATGGGCACTTTTTTCGACGCTAACTTGCGCAAATTGTTCCTGAACTTTGTCAGCACTTTTCGATTGTTAGGCGTCAATTTCACGTTCCCTCGCAGGATGTTATACGCGCAGTCGGCCAGACTGCAGATGAGGTCGGCGTCCGCGTGAGTGATTACCGCCTTTCTCAGATTCGTATTCCCCTTGTAGCGGCGCAACAGCTGCAGGGCAAGGATGTGCCTCTTCACGCGCTCTGTCATCCTGTCGAATGACGGCGGCCGCGGCGCGTCCCACCTTTTTTATAGTCTCGTCGGCACATAGACGTACTGAACGGGGTCGTCGGGGAAAATTTCCGTACGCAGGCGCATGGTTTCCGGCGTTTCCTGTTTCAGATCCACCAGGAGGTAACCGTAGGCGGCCGACGTGGCATCCTTGTACGCCTCCACCATGTAGTTGACACTGCCCGGATACATCTGCTTCGCCAGGTGGCCTACTTGCCCCGCGTCCCGGGGACTCTTGAAGAGGACCATATACTGTGCGTTTAAACTGATTGTGCGATTTTCTTTCCCTTTCGGAAAGAGATTCTGCAAAAGCTGTACGACGGACGCGTTGCAGTGGTGACTTTTTTTAGTAAACAAAGTCGTGATGCTACTATCGGTCTCCGACATAAGGTCATCGAGCACTAGAAGCGTCCTCGTTTTAGCGTCCAGAAGCGACGGATCCGGCAAACCGTCTACAAATTCCACGCCGGCCATAGAGTCGTAAGCGGTCTGCCACTGGCCGTAACACCACAGAATTTTCTCCGGTGGCGGCGAAATCATACACGAAGCAAACTTTAACAGGCGTACAACGAAAGTAGTCTTCCCACACCCCGTAGGGCCGGACACTATACACGTAAAAGGGTGCTTCCACTTTCCGTCCATAGCGACATCTGGTGCGCTGACACCGTCACAATCGCCTATACGCACCACCATCGACGC
>CM034536.1:17028732-17048732 GCA_020002185.1 Paraescarpia echinospica | reverse complement strand
CTATTCTGTGTGCGATGACATGTTTCATATATTATATTTCTGTATTATGTCCTTTTTAGGGTCCAACGGGTCCAACGGGTGACCCTGGTATACAAGGATACTCCGTGAGTATATGTACACATGCAGTCAACTTACTGTGCAGGACACGTAACATATATGTGAACACCTTCCGCATCATTGCGCGCGTTTTATACGATTTTTGCGAGAGACGTCAAACGTTTCCAGATCGGTGGACGGTTTTCGTTGCCATTATTGACATAAAATATATATCAATTAGGAATGTGACATGGTGTTAAAACATACAGTCACATCACACATTCCACGAACATACAATGAAAAATAAATCAATAAATGTAATAAATAAAAAATAATTTAGTGTAAAATTGTTTAACAAATATCCATTAAAACTGATAGATTAAGCTAAAACTAACACATGAAAGAAGCATAAAATACATCTCGCAAAAATAGCAGTCCATTGTCTCTATCTATCACTAAATTGTACATTTAATACCCGATCGATAAGGCAGCCACGGCCCGGGGAAAGAAACTGTATCGGAAGCGATTTGTCTTTGCACGGATATTTCTGAATCGCCTGCCTGAAGGGTGGTTTTCGGATAGATGGTGGGCGAGATGTGTTGGATCCGTAATAATTTTGTCAACTCTATTCCGGGTTCTTTCACTGTATATAGCCAATAAAGGTGTAAGTTCACTGCCGACGAATTTCGATGCTGTTTTACCACTGTGTCAGGCCTGATATGTTGACGCTGGTTGACATTTCCGAGCCACACACATATAGCGAATGCAAATACACTCTCAATAGCCGATGGATAGAACTGAAGAAGAATTTATTCAGCTGGCGCAGGAAGTAGAGTCTTTGCTGGACCTTTTTCGCGACTGCATCAGTGTTTTTCTCCTATCCTAAGTCACCAGAGATGATGGTGTCCATAAATGTATAGCAGTTCACACTTCAATCGATGGCTTCGCCGTTGATAATAATGGGAGTAGGGGGCTTTCTTGTTTTGTAAGATCAACGATCATCACCCTTTTTTTGAACGCGTTCAGTTGAAGATTGTTTTCGTCACACCACGACACCAGCCTGTCCACTTCATTGCGGTACTCAGACTCATCTGTGTTCCTCACCAACTCTTCCAAGGTGGTATCATCTGCAAACGTCACCAGCTGTACGGAGGAATGTTAGGAGACACTGTCATTCGTGGAGAGCGAGCATAGGCACAAGGACAGCACACAACCTGGGGAGTTCCGGTGTTCAAGATGATTGTGTTGAAAACCATGCCATTCATTTTGACGACTTCAGGACAGGGCAGAACAAGTTAAGGATCCATTGACACATGAAGACGTCTACTGACAGCAGACGCAGCTTATCGAAGAGTTTCTGCGAGACTATCGTATTGAACGCGGAACTGTATTCCACGAACACGATGCGTGCTTACATGTTCGGAGACTCCATATTCTGCAAGACGAAGTGAAAGGCCATTGCAAGTGGACCTGTTTTCTCTCTACGCGAACTGGAGTTTGTGACCGACTTCAGGTAATTAAGAACCATGCGCACCAGCACCTTCATCACCACTGACGTCAGGGACGATAGTTTTTGCCTTGAAACAAACGGGGACAGTGTGTTGATGGAGTGAGGAGTTATACAGTTCTGTGAATACAGAAGCCAGTTCATCAGCGCAGTGTTTCAATGTGGAGATGGAAACATTATCAGGACCAGCTGCCTTTCTGCTGCTCTGGTGCTTGAAGAGCTTCCTCACCTCGTCTCCTGCACGGTAACGGGAGGAGGAAGTGATATAACATAATGTTTAGCGTTTATTTGACCCCATGTAGTCTGGCATGTAGTGTATTTATTGTTGTTGTTGTTGCCATGTGTAGCAATTTGATATAAACTTAGTGCAAATTTGTTTGTATATAAAATGAGAAGGCTGTGGCGAAAAACCGGACCCAGCAAGCTGTGCCCTTGAACGCTGACCCCGTTACAAAGCGCATCTCCGACGCCTGTACAAACTTCTCTAACCAATGCCCGTGGCTATCCACAAGCACCAACACTAAAGCCTTACTCTCCGAATACCTATCCATCATATACCGCTAAAATAATGCCGCCAGATATTACCTACGCTCGTAGTCAGTCTTTGCTCCTCGTGTCGCTCTTTGGACATCGTACTTGGCTTTCCTGTATAGTGCACGGTCTCCACGGCTTATCGTTTTTGAACACTTTGACAGTCTTCTGGGGAATACACAGATCATGACAGAAGCATATGTAAGAATTCACGGTGTCTGTATATTCATGAATGTCTGTGAACGCATTTTTAAACGAGACCCAAACTGTACTAGCCAAACAGCCTTGGAGGCTCTGAATAGATTCAGGGTCCCAGCACTTGACATTGCGAACGTAGGCTTTCGCTGTTCTAAGCTTCTGGCGGTAGGAAGGAAGAAGGTAGATCGTGGAATGTTCGGAGAAACCAAGGGGCGCACGTGGGACCGCATGATAGGCATCCCTGGGTGTACTGTAGCAGTGATCCAAGGTTTTCCCCTCTCTAGTGGCACACTTGATATGTTGCTTATACTTTGGGAGGTCTTTAGGCAGCGTAGTGTGGTTGAGGTCACCGAGAAGTAGCACAAGTGATTCGGGATTACAGTTTTCCACTGCGGTGGAATGATCGGCGAGAGCGCCGATCGCAGCAGAAGCGTTGACCTGGGGTGGGATGTACACACCCACCATGACAAGGGAGGTAAATTCCCGCGGCAGGTAAACGGTTTACACTTGATGATAAGAGTCTCATATTCAGGGGAACAAGTGGTAAACAAAACTGATGAGTTAATACACCATCGCTGATTTACCATGAAACACACACCGCCGCCTTTAGCTTTGCCTGAAAGTTCTAGCGAGCGGTCGCGCTCTGTGAAGTGTGTACCCAGAAGGAAGGACAACCTAGTCTGGGGTTAAGGGTTCACGCCATGTTTCTGTGAAACAATACATAAAACTGTCTCTAAAACGACGTCTGGTTTTCTTCAAATAAAACAGTTCGTCACGCTTGTTCTTCAGGGATGTCACATTTGAGAGAAATTACGCAAGGAGAGGAGGGCGTTGTGTCCGTGTTCTGAAACGTGTCAATACGCCTGCACGTTTGCCTCGCTTGCGCCACCGTGAGAGTTGGAGCGTGTATTGTGTGTGTCTTTATTTTCGTTACGGCCACTACGCCGACCAGCAGGACGTGTCGTGTGTGTGCCATTGTTCTCACACAGCGAAATTTCATCGCGCGGAAGCAAGATTGTAGGGATCCTCGTACTGCCAATATCATCACGTATACGAATAAGAAGAAGCAAAGTATCTCTGTCATACCTCTGCAGACGAGCAACTCTCTCAATCAGGAAACAGTTCAGAAACAGGCACATCATAGTCAGACACAACACCTTGTCGCCATATACCGGCGCCATCTTGTTTCACGATTAGTACATTACTATAGTTCCATGACATCTCATAAAACAAACATTATCGCATACAATTGTCACTTTCAAAACTTTAGCTTACGTTTTTGTTATAAAGAAACATTTTTGCGGCCAGATTTTCAACAAAGTATATGACGGAATGCACGAACGCCCCACGTGTTCAGTATCCATTTTTTTGTATCGCTTGACGGAGTGTTTGCTTGGCAACAGTTCACATGATGGATAGGGCAATTGTTTAATGTCCATTCAACGTGTGAACCATTAACCGCTAAGAAACCTTAACATACGGGGCATTTCGAAAACACAAAAGCGTTAGTTTTCTTCTGATGGGTCGCAGATGAAAAGTTTAAAAGCTAGGCGTCCTAGATGCAAAACGTCTAAAAGAACAAAGTTAGCATCTACACGCACATGCACATACGTACACACATACGCAATTTCAATTATATTTTGATTAATAATGGTAGTAGTGTTAAATGTGTGTGTGTGTGTGTGTGTGTGTGTGTGTGTGTGTGTGTGTATGTGTGCGTGTGTGTTCGGGTGTGTGTGTGCGCGCGCGTGTGTGTGTGTGTGCGAGCGTGCATGCCTGTGTGCGTGTTTTAGTGCTTGTGTGCGTACGTACGTGCATGTGTATAGATTAGTCGATGCTCTCTTCCCTGTTGATGTGTTCATGTCCCCTAGGGTGGCATGGGCGCTACAGGACCTCGGGGAAGTACGTCGGGAGATCCCGGAACAATGGTAAGTCGTAAATAAATGAATGTATTCTACCCAACCAGCGGTTTGACGATTGTTTCCAATGCGGAATAACTTAAGTCCCTGACAACTGACCCGTTTATGCAATACAAAAACAACACATGCGCTACGTAGATGCCTTTAATTAATACTCTTCGAATATATATATATATATACATATATATATATATACATATATATATATATATATAATAATAATAATAATTATTATTATTATAACAATAATAATAACCACAATTGATAGTCTACATTGACGGTACTTTATGTGTCATTCAGGGCGCAACGGGTCCGGTAGGGGAAAGGGGAGCAACTGGACCTGCTGGCAAAACGGGTCAACCAGCGGAAGGCTGCCCTAACGGTAAATACCGACACATACGAATCCCTTCTTGGTAGTAGGCAATCCAAATCTACTTAACACAATTTTTGATGTCATATCTTAGAACTATTTAGAGTATAAACCAACTCTAATGTTTTTCGTCATTCAACAACATCAAACTATTTCTAAAAGTGTTTGACATATTTACTTCTCAAGATACTTTGTTTTTTGATCTGTATATTTCTAAAAGGTATTTTGTTATCCTTGCAGTGCAACTGTGTCTATATAATTCGCATTAATGACATAAAGTGTCTTTCAGCGACTAAACGTTCCTACTCATTTGTATTTTTTACTCGTCTTTTTTTACTTATTCGGCCAAACATTGGCATATCGAATATTAATTGTGACTGCTAGCTTAACTGTCAAAAACATTTGTTTCAATTAAAAAATTGATAAGAATTGTTGTTTCAGTTCAAAATTATTAAAGGTTATCTGGCTCAACAAACTATAAATATAGGATGTGGCTATTAACAACATTTACACAACGTTTCTGGTCATTCCACCAGTCTGTGCTGTTTGTGGAGTGCAGTGGCGCAGTGAATAGAGAATTGGTCTCTCAAACCAGAGAATCCCAGTTCGATTCCTGTGCTGCCGAGTCAACCTTTGAAATAGTTTGTTCAATCTACGTTGCTCCAGGTCACTCAGCTGTATGAATGAGTGTCTGGCTATAGACAGAGATGGATATGTATGAGTGGCTACATCATTTGAAGAATGTGTAATAACGACCAATGAATACCGAGCAATGTGATGATGATTCGACGCAGGGTTTCCGAACACTATCACGCTGGTGTGGGATGGTCTTCTCACGCTCTGGCTCGCCATCGCAACTGTCTACGTCGCCATAACCTATCGTCAAGGCATGAAAAACTGACGATTAATTCCAACCCGCTGTGAGATCTTCCGGAAGAAAACTTCGAGAAACGTCATCAACGAGGGAGAAAAACACGACGAAAGCATGAAAAATGGCTACGCCCATTTTATCACATGTCGCTTTAAAAGCTAGTTTGTACAGCTAACTACCAGTCATGTTCTATTATTTGTATTACTTTCACGTATTTACGACTTTCATGTAAACAACTAATCGATATAACCATGCAATGAATTGTGCTTACAAATAACGTATCATCAATGCGACATATAACACTTATTATAGATGTCTGCATCGTAGGGGTGTTTGTCAAAACGAACAGTCCAGCGTTACGAAGCGTGACAGGAATGTGGCGTTCGCGCAAACTGTCAAAAATAGCGGAACGTACTTAACGGATGGCCCTTTAGATATAAGATTATTAGAGAGTAACAAGTTTCATTCCTAGATATCCAAAAAAAGACAAATTATTAGCGTCGTCGTTATTTGTAAATGGACAGTTGCTACTACAAACTTCACGGACATATTACGTAATTGTTGTCTTACCAGTACTGATCGGTAGTTGTGTGACAAATCACGTTCTGTCGTACCAATGATGACTACAGGTATTTCTTCTCATTGTATCGTAACGTGATAATCGCTTCGAATAAATTAAATTCCAGTTGTAGTCTGCTGTGGGATTTCATGTTAACGTTATGCATCCATACTTTTAGCGGATTATCGTTTGAGCCTTACATGTAATATACTAATGGTGACCTACGTAGCTATATTGGTATACATGTGGCGTCACGCAGCATCTGTGGGTATCTTTTATTTTCTATAAAATTAATAGAAACCTACTTGCATTATCTTAAATATCCTATCGAATTAAAAACTGTTTGAATTTTAGGCCTAGAAGTAAGAGAGGCTGACTCGCCGAGATAAAGTAATGTCATTTAACTTTTCTTGGCAAAGTCGCGCAGCCGGGCGAGAGTCGATTAAGCTAGTATGGGAAGGCGGGGTAAGACGGTAACAAAAAGACAAAACTATGGACTTAGAAGTATCCAAATAATGATTCACTTTAAAATTAAGACCACATTTAAATTTTATATAGGCGGCCATTATAACGTTTCCTTCATTTCATGCAAAATTTGTATTGCGATTTTCTCGAAATTTTCACAGCATATTTAACCTCCATTGACACAAGTGCTGTAGAAAAATCCACCCAAACCTGACACCCCTCAATTTCGCCCCAATCTGATGACGGATTTTGAAATATTGGTGCGTGCTGCAAAATAGCCACTGTACGAATACGCGAGCGACTAGCGTATATTTATTGCTACCTCGTGAAAGGTCTAATGCAGTAGTACATTCAGTATATACTGGACTAACATGTGCCATGTCAAAGTGTTCGAAAAAATTCACACATCACACCAAAACAGTATTTTCAAGGGTACTCTTTCGGTAATGGTAATGGCGGACGAATCCTTAATGTGGTCTTACCCCAATTTCCTAGGCGGTTGTGAGGTGCACAAAATAGTGCCGCCATCTCGCGGCTCTTGTGTGACCCTGGCTTGTATATCGCTTCCGTCAAGGAACAATCGGATTGATGGAGAGCTCTTCCTGCTATCTCTCCACGTACAAATGCATGCAAACACCTGACGTCAATCTTGTCAAATGTACCTTCAGATTAACCCTAACCGTAACCTTAAAATCGCCCTAACCCTAAACATAACCCCAACGCTAACCCTGTTTGCACATCATACCAACTACAAAATGGCATTTGTACGTGGAGGATTAGAAGGAAGCTCACTCCCTGATTCATAGGTTGCTACGCGCGCTGCTATCAATGTAATATTTGTAAGTGTTCAGTTTCGTTTGATTGATTATGTATCATTATATTTTTAATGAATGACAGTATGCATATTAAGCGCTTTATTGGTTTTGCTGGCTGAGCGGGACGTTGCCTACTACGAAAGTGGCGCCACACGATTGACCGAAAAATAACTAACCTCATAAGCTCCCACAAGAACTCCAGAGAGCGCCACGGTCAACTTTACCACCCGTTTCGCTACATCTGAATAAAATCAAAGTTTCGTTACGACAATGTGCATCAGTAAAGTGTGCTAGGAAGCGCCTCGATCTCGACTCCTTTCCCTATCCAGATGACGTCATGCGCTCAGTTCGATCGTTGAACAGACGTTCCCTATTAATGGGAAATTTCGAATCTCATTCGGATTTCGGTTTTGATCGTGTGTGACAAAATAGTCAGGGAGCACGGGTCCTAATTTGGGGGTTATGGACACCACTTGCTATATTTGGTTGCCCTGTGTTTTACTAAACTTCAAACCTTCCTGAATAATACTCCAGAGGGCAACCCTCTCAAATCAGTTGGCTTCACTCTGCAAAATTGGTCTTACAGTCATGCCTATAGGGTATCTGAGTGGCCGCTTTATCATAATTGTATATTTTCAAATTTACATAGTAGATATAGGGCTACGAAGCTACATTTGGTATTGAAATATCCGGAAAGATAAGAAGAATAAAATTAACAAATATATTTTCAAAATGTTTATTTTTAGGAAGCCAGAGACAAAAACATTGAACAATATGTTGAAAAAGCCACTCCGGTTTCGCTGTCGACATCATATAGAATGTACCGTAGTGACCTTGATATTTAATCAACATCCACCGTTAATATATCAAAATAATCGTTGTTCGTTTACCTACTGAAGAATTGAAACGCAATAGCAAAATAATGCTAATCACCACACATTCATGAAACAAACATTTACCCCACGCACTAATTGTTGCGTGATCATTACTGGCATTATTTCCACTTTCCGTTGTGTAGTAAACATGATTAAAGAATGAGTACTGAATCAACGTCTACCAGTAAATAATAGTGACATATCTCATAAGATAATGTATGATAAAATGTAGTATCCAAACAAACTAGATATCAAGCGTACATCGCAAAACAAAATGCAAACGAGTTTTTTACATCACTGTTGGTAGATTGCCGTTTACGCCTTTTGTTGATATAGGCAGCAATGCACATCAATTGCAATTATATCAACATCCGCACCAGAGTAAGGTTGTAATCTACCAAGTATGTATCTTTAATTAAATTCTTCTGCTTTTTGTTTTAATGACTGTCCATGACTTTAGGTCATTGCGACGCTAGCTCTCTTGTGCTTTGTGAATGGCTTTTGATAATAATTCACCGAGTCATATAGGCAAAAACACTCCTCTGTGATCTTGTTAAATATTCAGGTGCGGCCGCGGAGACCTTATCAGGTTCGTCATTGTCTTGGGTTTATGGAGGCATGCCAGTCATCCGTTTATTGGCAGCCTAATCGCAGCTCTTCTGCAGGGTTTACCAACGTCTGCACTGAGACGTGTTTTCAAATACACCTGTCACCAAAATATGTTTCTAATTGCTTTGCAATACGATCTTGCCATTTCTCAATAGCAATACTCAATACAGTAACTGATCTAACTCTTTGAAGTATTGTCTGAGTGCCCTTTTGGCAAATTACGCATCATTCAAAGATGGTTAGCCCTATGGATCCGGCCGTCCCATTGCAGATTGTCTCTTCTATCCGTCACAGGACATTCAAATGTAAAAAACCCAGAAAAAAGCCATTAATGATATATTGACATTCATGTTCGTTATGTATATAAAAGATTTTTGAACGTACGTACTCCTATGTTAATTTAACGAAACTGGCGGGTTTCTTTATAATTACACCTGTGTGTAGAACAATGCGAATACATTTATGGTTGTGTTATTCAGATGATTAAATATACATTTATCAACACATTTCTCGTCTGAAAATGATCAATACTTTTAATTAGTAAATGGTATTCCAGTATTTACTCTTAAATATCACCTTAACTAGAACAAAGAAACTGGAAATTGTGCACTTCGTGAAATGATGTCCAGATGGCGTACTTCGTGAAATCCAATCCTTTTGGAAGGACAATAGTGCAAAAAACTTGAAAATGGGTCGTTGTACCGGAATACAGAAAGAAATTAATGAGTTGCCAGTAAGTATTTTTATGTACACCTTTTGTTGGTGTTGACTGTATTTGTTCTAGAAGGCCACTACTCGTAGCATGCTACATATAGTACTACTCACCATAGAACACATTGTGCTGAATACCTACCTATTTATATGTACATCTCACGAAACATTCCTTCGTTTTTGTCTCCTCTGCAAAGCCTAACTGCAATCGACAAACAGCTATGCCATCGAACAAATAAAACAAGACTGAACAACAAAAAGCAGTTGTGGTTAAGACCCAGCAACCAAAACACCAGGATTTGAAAACAAAGACATCTAGCAGAGGTACATGGGATTGTGCCCAGAGCAACAAAAAGTTTGAAGACCATCTATGGACTGACGCAGCATATAGCTCTTCACACCTAGTACTATACCTATTCGTCCTAATACTGTGGCCGTGGGTTTTAGGCAACAAACAACATAAAAGGTCACATGGTGAAGCACACTGGCATCAAAGAATTTGTTTGTAAGGAGTTTAGCTATGGACGTACGCTGAAAGTACACGTGAAGACATGTCATGATAAATGTTAGTTGAAGCCACTTTGAACTTGTTTGTTCAAATATAGAAGACTTACTTAGACTTAGTTCCTCTTGTTCCTTTCGGGACATCCGGCGACAAGCTTTCGCCGTCTATTACGGTCTTTCGAGATTTCTTTGGCCTCATTCCAGGTAATTTCCATTTCTGCCAGATCTTCGTTAAATGTCTTGCGCCAGGTCTTAATCGGCCTTCCTCTCCTTCTGTTTCCACCTTCAGGCACCCACTCCATTGCTACATGTGCTATTGTCTCTCTTGGTAGGCGTAGGGTATGTCCCGCTACTCTCCGTCGTCGAGACTTAACTATGTCATGCAGGCTATTCAGACCTGCCCTCCTTATCATTTCTTCACTGGTGATGTGCTCTCTCCATGATATGCCCAATATGAACTGGATACATCGCCGGTGGAATATGTCTAGTTTTTTATATTCTCGCCCTATTCTTCCACGTTTCTCAGGCATATATTGCTGTTGGTATTACGATTGACATGTAAAGACGTAGTTTTATGTCATTTCTGATAATGGTACTGGACCATACTTTTCGTAGTCTTTGGAACACTACTGATGCCTTGCCTATCCTCGCTCCCACATCTACTTCCGCGTCGCCTTCCCGAGAAATGTAGCTTCAGAGATAAGGGAATTTCTCGACGCACTGCATGTCTTGCTGACCGATTACAATGTGGGGGTCAGATCCATCACCAACTGACAATGTTTTGTGTTCTCATAGCTAATTAGTAATCCGACCATCTCTCCATTGTCGTTTAAATTATTGGTCATCTTCTGCAGGATATCCGGCACTTGGCTGAGCAGTGCAGTGTCATAGGCACATTCAAGGGCTGTCAACCTATTAGTTATCCACTTAACACCACTTTTGGTCGTTTTCCTCATGATGAAGTCAATAACAACAAGAAAGAGGAAATGGGACAGGATGCAACCTTGACGTACACCTGTCTCTATATCGAAATATCTGTGTAGCCATCGTTGGTCTTGATGCAGCAGATGGTGTTTCGGTATAACGTTTTTTTTTAAACACAAATGAAAGCGAAAACTATATTATAGTCGTTGTCGCTTTCATTTGTGTTTTAAAAAAGATGTTGCATACCATATGAATATACGGACATCGTTGTTTGTTTTGTAACGTACGTAAGCAACAACCATGTATTAATTAAATGTGCTTATATGTGATACAAATATATACTGGTCATCATGATTCTGAATTATGTTAACATTTAATTTATCTGAAAATTACGCTAAATGTTGTAAAATATATACTGTGAATAGGACCTCGGGCATCTGGTTGTCTCACTAAATGTCCCAGTACCGAATTACTACCAGTTTGACCTAATTACCACGCGTACTTATTTAAAGACGTCATTGAACATGCTTATATACAGGCGCGCAAGTTTCAATTGTCTGATAATTGAATTACTACCAGTAGGACCAATTTAACAAGCGTACTTATTTAATGACGTCATTGAACGAGATTATTTACATACGCGCAAGTTCCAAATGTCTGCTAATCGAATTACTACCAGATGGACTGAATTACCATGCGAACTGATTTAATGACGTCATTTTCACTGAAATACCCGCCATTTTCACCAATATACATTCAATGAACAAACACTTTACTTACCTCAAACTGACATACTTTAAACTCACAAGGAGACGCTTCTGGCTAGGCCAATAGTTCAAACTATGACATGAATAATAGGTAAGACTATGACATTAATGAATAAGGGATACAGGTCAATGCGTCCAATGGGCAAACATGTTCAATTTCTAAATGTAAAAATATAGGGCATAATAGCTTGGAATGGACCTAATTGATAGTGATTGATTATGATTAACCTCGGGCAATTGTTGCCAAATACTGATCATGGTTTTCTGAGTTCTTGCTACTCTGTTTATACAGGCAGTCTACTCTGAACCAGATGACGTCGGATAGTTTAACACGTACCTCTAGTAAAACTGTCAAACAGTCAAACAGTCTTTAACTGCAATTGAATTTATGTCCATTGGACAGAATTACCACGCGTATTTATTTAATGTGCGTGTTGGTTTGAACAATACATGGTAGATTTTTGCGCATGACCGCCAATATATGTTTACCACGCGTACCTGTTTAATGACGTAATTGAACAAAACTATACACAGGGGCGTAAATTCCGAATGTCTGCTAACCGAATTACTACCTGTTTTACCGAATTACTACGCGTACTTACAACGCGTACCGATTTAGTGACGTCATTGAACAAAACTATATACCGGCGCGGATGTTCCTAATTCTTTATAACCGAATTACTACCAGTTGGACCTAATTTTGACGCGTACTTATTTAATAACGTAATTTTTATAGAATTCCTGACATTTTCACCAATTTCCCGCTATTTTACATGAACAAGTGAAAACAGTATCCAAGCTGGTGATGTAAACATAACTATCTTACCTACGCAGATAGCCTCCAGTTTGACTGCCGTTTTGATGACAAATAAAATGGCCATTGTATGATGGAAATACAGTTATAAAATTACAAAACTTAAAAAAATAACTCATATTTTAAAACACTGTTTTCAGTAATCATTGGTGTATTTAACTCAAGAAGATCCATAGAACATATTGAATGTTGTGGAACATTTATATTTTATGAATTTTCATAATTATTTTAAAAAAGTTTTTCATACACTACTCCCAGTATTGTTCTCTTAACACAAACTTGTTTCAACAAATTTTAAAGAATATGCTGTAGAACACAATCCAAATATGATGAGCATAAGAAAGCATACATTTTATTACGTAGTCCTATTTCGCAACATAATGACGGAATGTTGTGCTTTTGAATGCACAAATCGATCGATTGCACATATCCATTTGAAACATGTTGTGATGTACATATTATTCCCAGCAGAAGTCACATGGAACTAATGTGGCAGAACAAAGTCAGACTTCTCCTTTACTACTGCGCCCTACGGTCTGCCTATCGCGCATTGCTAGCCGTTCCGCGCCACAACCTTGGACGATATGACAGCCTTTAATTCTGTCGCGCGGGACCGACTGCGTGGACCGCGCTACCTGAGGAACTGCGTGTGACCGAGTGCATGAACACATTTAAAAGCGTGTCTTAAAACTCATTATTTCAAGCTTGCTTTTAATGCCTAATTCTCTATAGCATAATTATTTACTCATTCATATTTTATTGTATATTTATTTATTTAGTTATTATTATTATCTGTTATGTAGGTCTTGATATTTTTAGCTTTGGTTTGTTTAGAACATTTTATATTTTAATTCAGTTCGAACCTTTTACACGTTTAATTAGCTTAACTAGCGTATTATTTAAAATATTTATTAATTAATATTTTATTGTCGATTTAATGATTGATAATTATTATTTTTATGTATTTCTTGATCCTTTTAGATAAGGTTTGTTCAGTACATTTTTATTTAATGCAGTTCTAGTCTTTTTTATACGATCAATTCTATTATCTACATTTTAGTAGCTATTACTCTACATTGCTTCAGTTCTCACAGCAGTACCTGGCTACAGACAGTGGTGGATATTTGTATAAGAACAGTCTTCGCGCATTAATTGCAGCGTGGTTGAATGCTTCCCATAGAAGTCAATATGGTGTTCGAATGAACAGGTCTGCCAGGGAGTAAAGAAAGTGTATAAAGCGCTTTGAGCAGTCCTGAAGACTGGGTACTGCGCTATGTAAAAACACCATGGCACACCATGGTAAGCAATTTCTATAATGGACAGTTCTCTTTCTATATATGGTCGCCTTTAAGGTACAAGCAAATTTACACAATATACAAGAAGTGTAGATTCATTTATTTGAAGCTCGAAACATCGAGGGTTTTACTAACACTTATGCAACTAAACAGGCGTGATACAAATTTGACCTTGTTCGTCTATTTCCCTTGTTCCTCGCCAAGGACTAGCCGCGATGTTTCAACAACATATGGTTAGACGAGATTCCTCCTCTCCGATTGTACTTTTAGCATGATACATATGATATGCCTTCCTACAACATAGGTTCTATCTGCAATGTAGCGTACTATAACAGCGTAGTTGTGATGGATTAATTGCTGAAAGAATCCATAGTTTAAACAGCTTGTTTTACCACCAAAAAGCCCGCATTACCTCCAAGTTAAATATAACTAGTCTACAACACAGTCGAATTACTGATCAGTAGAGTGCTTAATGCGAGGCGCACTCGGCCAGCACCCCCTCCCCCCAACATATTTACCATCATTGTTTTCGTTTTCGTCATCGTCGTCGGCACAAGACCGACTTTTGTTTGTTTGTTGAGTGCAGACGACGAGCATAATTCTGCTACAACTACATGCTCAGTTAACAAAGTTGGCGAGTGGGGAGTAGATGAGCTCATTGTTTTCAGGCACCATATATGATAAGTGCTACAAATAAACATTTATATGCTGTAACATCCGAGAAATAAAAACAATAATTGATCGTCCTTTGCACGCAGTCTGACCTTTTAAACGGCGCCGTTACCTGTACAGACCCCGACAAAAATGTAATAAAACATTTGTGGTGGAAATACCATTATTGCAATTCGTAATTCGTAACATGTAATACGTATTGAAATGTATACCTAAGTATCCATATGTACGTAAATGTGTACACGAGTACATATCATCAGTCCTTGTATCGTGCATGTATGTTGATACATTGAGTAATTATCAACCATAATAACAAGTAATATGCTATTTTGATTTGTGTCATTTAGATTTTGTTGTTGTTTATATTTATGGGGTGGCTCCTGTGCTAGCGATATTATATATCTTAATAGGAGTCTCCCGACCTTATCTATTACTTATGTTACTCATTGTATATGTATGGTATTCATAAGTCAGGTAATTTGATTCAGAGTTCTGCAAAAACTGTAAAGATATCGATAAACCAAAGGGCTTCCTTGGCCATCTGCCATGTAGAGTTAATTCTATGAGTGGCAATTTTGTTGAAACTTCTTAAATCTTGTTAAAGTTACACATAAAAAACATTGGGTGGAATTGCCAACATTAATGAAATATGCAAGTAGTACAGACTGTCACCATGTGCTCACCGGAACCACACTGCCAGCAATGCCGTGAGTAGCATTTGAATGTCTATTGTTTCGCCGTTTTTTATAATCTAATTGACAGCTGTTGTCGTTATTAAAATAATGTAGTATTTAACAAGATTTAACAAGATTGCCACCCAGAAAATAAACTCAAGATGGCAGGTGGACAAAGAAGCCTTTTGGCTTATCGTGAGTCCAACCCTTTTTATCTACGTGTATCCACCCTTCTGAGGTATGTGGCGATTTTATTTTTAAACACATATTCACGGTACTAGCACACACACAATCAGTAGATAATCTGTTCCATTCATTTAAAGTCCATTGTGAAAATTAGAACATTCTTATATATAATCTACACTTCTCCTTTACTAATGTAACTTCATGTCCTCTAGTACTTCTATCTTTCTTAACTAAGAACAACTATTTCGGTCAATATTTTTCATAACCATTCAATATTTTCGACAGTTCTATCTCAACTCTTCTCAATCTCCTTGTCTCTACTGTATTTCGTAACTAAGATACCTCAGTTTTGGTATAATTTTAGTCGCCCTCCTCTGAAACTCTTTCTAGCATATCTGGCCTCCACGCTTGTACGCACAATTCTAAATGAGGTCTAACTATTGTTCTGTACAACGATATTATTAGTTCTAGTTCCCTATACACTATATTTCGTATAATTATTTCAAGGATTTGATATCCCTTTGAAGTTGCAATTCTGCACTGCCCTGAAACCTTCATATCCGCACTAATGGTTAACCTTAAGTCATTTTCTTTTATAGTAGTACTTTGTACAATACACCCATTGTATATTGTACATCTTCGTTCCCATGTGCTGTGTGGAGGCATTTACATTTCCTGAAATTTAACAACATTTTCCACTTTTCAGACCATTTGCTTAATCTGTAAACATCATCTTGTAAATGATGTATATCTCCATCACTTTTAATCCTTCTAAACACTTTTGTACCATCTGCAAATATCAAAACCTTGCTTGTTATATCATCGTCCACGTCGTTGATATATATTAAGAATAATATAGGTCCCAGTACTCATCCCTGTGGTACCCCACTCAAACCTGATTTCCAGTTTGAAGCCTCCCCATCAACTACTTCACGTTGTCTTCTGTCAATCAGCTATTTTTCTGTCCAGTTAGATATACCATTTCCTATGCCAAGGGACTTTAGATTAAGCAGTAATCATTGATGTGGCATTTTGTCGAAAGCTTTCTGAAAATCTAAGTAGGTGATATCTACTAGTAATCCCTCATCTACCCACTTAGTGATATCTTCCAAAACATATTTGTTAAGCATTACCTCGCTTTTAGAAACCCATGTTGAGATGGGTTTATCAAGTTATATTTAACAAGAAAATCAACCATGCCATCTTTCATTAGTCTTTCTAATAATTTGCAAATCACCGATGTTAAAACTCACTGGTCTGTAGTTCTCTGACTTGTTTCTCGAACCTTTTCTAAATAACGGTATTATGTTTGCTTCTTTCCATTCCAAAGGAACCACTCTCTCTTCTATAACAAGTTGAAAACTGTTGCAAGATAATTTGTTCTACAATTTTCAATAGCAGCTTGGGCGGAATCCCATCCACTCCAGGTGATTTATTATCTTTCATAGCCCTTATTTTCTTAGCCACCTTTTTAGGCGTTACAATTAACTGTCCTAAATAGCCTGGTTCTACCCCCCTTGAACTTAGCCCCGGTACAGTCAGTGAACTACTATCTTCCCTGGTAAACACCGAAATAAAGTACTCATTCATGTCTTCTGCCATTAAGAATCCCTCTGATATTATATTTCCAACACTGTCTGTCATACGTACGACCGACCTTATAATGAACGTTCTGTTTGCTCCGAACATAAGCATAACAAACTATTGCTGTCATGTTTTACATCATAGCTTCTCCTTCAATTTCAAATCTCAGTTAAGTGATTCTTTATATATGTTGTAGACTCCATCATTTCCAGTAAGTATGTATGATTTCCACATCATTTATTTGTAATTTATTTTCTAATGGATTCTTTAGATAAATGTTTCTTTCTGGACCGTTTTCCTTATTTTTTAAGAGAACACATTTATTGACGATGCTCTCAATTTCATTCTTTAAGAAATTCCAGCATTCTGTTGCTATCTTATTCTTAAGTGTGTTATTCCAGTCTACCTTTGGTAAATATTTCGTTATGTCCTTATATCTTCCTTTGTGGAAATTTCTCCTGTCCTGTTTTTTACTATTCCTTTCTTATTTTACTTTGATGGTAATATGTATCTGGTTGTGGTCATTGCTCCCCAGTGACTAAAATATAATTGTCAACTAATCCATTCTGTGAGGACAAAACTATGTCTACCACATTCTCACCCCTGGTTGGTTCTAGCACACGTTGAGAAATCTCGTACTAAAACTAACAACTTGTGGTCCTCACTCTCCGTTCTCTGCAGATATTCCCATTGCATAGAACCATGGTTAAAATTCCTTATCATAATACAGTCTCGTTTGGTTACTTCCCTGCGTTTTGTACTTTTTCATTCTCTTCTATGCTTATGTTTGGACTTCGATAAACTAACCCAACCATCAACGTTGAGTTTTTTATTACTATGTTACATCAAACAGCTTCTTCGCAATCTGATTCTCTTTGTACTTTTATTTCATAATCCTGGATATATTATTTAATATATAAAATAACGCCTCCCTTCTTCCTTTTCTGTCTTCCCTAAACATTCCATATCTTGTCTGTGCCAATTCGTTATAAAGCGGTGGTGGCCCAGGATTCGGTTTTACCTATTGTGTGAGGGTCAATATCTTCTACCATCATGCTTAATTCACTTCTTTTGTTCACTGTGCTCCTTCCATTTAAATAAACGCATTTATATCCAGCTTCAGAACAGTTTGCCAGGCTATTCGTTGCTGATTTATGTGTGCTGTCTTTATTTATGCCTCCAGTTTTAGGCTTCTGTGTGAATCCCCCAGCGCATCTTCTTTAAATAAGTGCAACTTGTCCCACTGTCAACAGCTCGCAGCAGGTTATGCTGTAAGTATGCTAGTTTTTCATGTGTTAATTAATATAGTGTCCTTAAGACTATAGTGACTGTTGATGATATACTGCCCCACAAAATTGTGTTTAGTAAACCCATAAGAACAGGCGCGATTTGATGGTAACGTCACGGGACAATTTCAATTAGTAAACAATAAATCCAGTTTCAAAACAAGCTTTGTTGGCTATCTGCCGAGTTGGGCTGAATTGACTGCTATACACTTTGATGTTCAACTTTCCCGTTTTAAACACAGCATACTTACTAACACAAATTACTACGCCGGCTACTTCCGGGTAGACGAAAAGACTGTGTCCCTTTAAACTCCATTGTATGACACTGTCACATCATTTCGCCTCGCAGATTTATTGTGATAGTCAACCATATTTTACTGGTGAATATCGCTTCCAATACACAACCCATTAACCATTATCCTATCAGTTCTTATGGGCGCCTCAACAGGTCAACTTCGCAACACCAGGCGCCATGCACGTAATAATGTAATGGCTGTCCCATTGTTACAGCATTGGATGATCATGCTAGAATAAGTTATGTCTACTAAATTGAGCAAAAAGAACCATTTAACATCCACAACTGTGCGACATAATTGCAAAAGCAAATTTATATTGAAACACACATTGGTCAAACTGGGTATTAGAATAGATGAGCGTTAATTTGCCAATGGGGAATATATAGTCTAATAATATTTCCCCCCTGTCAAAGTATTTCATAATAAATCGACCTAGGGACATATATGTGTGCTATGAAGACACTTTAATAAACTACACCGGCGCTGCACCCAGGCCGGTCGTGTGGAAACCGACAGTGGTGACTCCCAACTAGGTCAATTGCAGTACACTGTAAAGTTACCATAAACAGTCGGATACGTATTGTGAAATACACGTGACAGTTGTTGATCGGCTGGGGTTTGGAATGCCATCGCAACCATTCACCACACACATGGCATAGTGTCATTGCTATAAATTTATGTAATATCTGCTAGCCGTCTTGACTTTACCTGTCATGGCCTAGTGGGCACGAACATTAGCCCGGCCACAAGCTGAATGATTTAGTTTCGAAGCTAGATGCCAGTGTATGTGGAACGTATTCAAACACACGTAGTCATTGGGCAATTAAATATGTTGTCTTGCTGTTCCAAAGATGTGTCTGATACAACTGATAGCGGTTCTTAATAGAGGGGGTTCTCTTTATGTAGCCGTGGAAGTACTGCACAAAACATTACCCAGCACCATTGTCCATGGTACAACATTTATCTCCAGGTGAGGGGAATACGCTCTGCCTACCAAAGGCCAGCTTACATCACAGTGTTAATAACAATCCGCGGTTATTGGCCATCCATAAAATGCCTCACGCCAGGACTTTTGTCAGGATTGTGAAATGTTCCAGTTTACCTGTTCTCGGTTTTTATTTACCCGTTAAGCGCATGAACCACCACACTACACGTATCGGTGGTTCACTGAGAGCGGACAAAACGTTTAACATCGCATACGAATAATGCCTTATATATATATATATATATATATATATATAGTACATTTTAGTGTGCGTGCGCGTGTGCGTACGTGCGTGTGTATATGCGTACGTGCGTACGTGTGTGTATTTGTGTGGTGTGTGTGTGTGCGTGTGTTCCACGTGGTGTTCTTACGAACATGGGAGGTAAACATTATATAGGGCCTTCAGGGAAATGGAAAACCCTCTTACGGTTTCTTCATTAGTAGTTGCCTGGCAAAATCATCCTTCTGATCGCGGAGTAAGCATAGCAAGTCCCTAGGCTGTATTCGATATTAGCGTAGTATAACACAGCACGTCATAATTAGTATA
>CM034536.1:16976954-17027732 GCA_020002185.1 Paraescarpia echinospica | reverse complement strand
AAAAATCTACATTGATAACTCAAGGCTTGCTAACCTCAATACGATACAGAGACAAACTTTACAAACAATTAACAATCACAAACCCTGAATCTTCTGAATATGGCGTATTATTGATTAATCTAAAAACATACAATAGTATTTTGAAAAGAAGTTTTCGCAAAGCAAAGCAATCATATTTTGAGAAATGTTTTAATCAATTTAAATTTGATATAAAAAACACTTGGAAAACTATAAATGAAATCCTGTCTAAACATAAAATTAATAAATCATTTCCAAAATATTTTAAAGAATCCGATTCAATTGTGGCAGACAAATTAGAAATTGCAAATAAATTCAATACATTATTTACCAATATAGGTAGTAATCTGGCTAATGATATTAAATACAAAGGCTTTCATGATCATTCATATTATCTCAATAAAATAGTAAACTGTAATTTTACATTTAAATATGTTGAAGAAGATACCACAAAGAGAACAATAATTAATCTACCCAACAAAAGTAGATGTGGGTGTGATGGTCTATCTACCAATCTGCTAAAAATGCTTGAACCTGCATTAACCAAATCTTTAACTTTAATAACAAATCAAGTATTAACCATAGGAATATTCCCTGATAAATTAAAAATTGCTAAGGTAATTCCCATTTATAAAAAGGTGAGCCAGCAGTATTATTTAAAAGACTCTAAGCTTTTTTTTGACCATCAGTATGGATTCCGACGTAAACATTCAACTGAATACGCAGCACTAGAATTAATAGATAGAATAATAACGAAACTGGATAAGGATGAAATACCCATTAATATTTACCTAGATCTTTCCAAAGCCTTTGATACCATTGACCATTTAAGTTTAATTGACAAATTGAAATATACATGGAACAAAACTGAACTTATTCAGCAGTTACCTAACAAATCGTAAACAATATACGGAAATTGACAATATAAAATCAAATATGTTATCAATAACAACAGGTGTACTACAAGGTTCAATCTTAGGACCCCTGTTATTCATCATATATATTAATGATTTTGCACAAGCCAGTAAAATTTTTAATTTCATAATGTATGCTGATGATACAACTTTAAAAAAGTACACTAAACACTTTCAGCGATAACATACATGACGAAAATTTTGAATCTTTAATAAATGAAGAACTTTCAAAAATAAATGAATGGCTCAAAATAAATAAATTATCGCTAAACATAGCAAAATCGAAATACATGACATTTCAAAAGACAAAGAAAAATATACAGACACTTACTCTGAAGATAGACAATGTAAATATTGAAAAAGTCAAAGAATTTAATTTTTTGGGTTTAATTATAGATACAAATCTAAACTGGAAAAACACACTGAAAAAATATCAAATGCTTGTTCTAAAAAATTTGCATTTTAAATAAATTGAAACATGTGTTACCTCTTCATATTAAAATAATATTATATAATTCTTTAATAGTGCCACACATTAATTATTGCATCATGGCGTGGGGCTTTATATCAAATAGAATAATAAAACTTCAAAAAAAGCCCTGAGAATTATTACCTTAAGTAATTATACTTCCCACACAGAACCATTTCACAAAAACTCAACTTGTTAAAAGTAGATGACATTCTTAAATTACAACAATTAAAATTTTACTATAAATATTTACACAATGACTTACCAGTTTATTTACAAAACTGGAGGATAATGTTTAACTATCAGGTACATAATCACGATACAAGAGTCAAGAATAAAATATACACTTATAAAATTAAACATGAATTTGCTAAGAAATGCCTTAGGCATAATTTACCAGTTTTACTAAATAACATTCCTGATATTGTCAAAGAAAAGCTTAGTACACACAGTTCACAAGGATTTGCCAAGTATGTTATACTTTATTTTTTACAAAACTATCAAGTAACATGCACCAGGCAAAATTGCTTTATATGTATGCAAAATTAAGAACCGACAACCACCTGTCAACTTGATACAGTACAAAACAGTGCCTAAACGACAAACTCAATAAGCATGTAAGCTTGCTCACACTAGACACATGCATACATAATATTGTTTTTTTTAATTCTTTTTCTGGAAGAAATTGATTATGTGATGCATTGACTCAGTTTAAGTTTTATTACAAAAGGTGGCTCCTCGATAGCGACTAACATAGTCTTAGAGGAGTCTCCTGACCCTACTTCTCGTTATTTATCATACATTATGCCATGTTTACTATAAGGTTATATAATTATTTGTATTTTTTTTTTTTTGACATGGATAACGAGATATTGATACAAATAACGAGAAGTAGGGTCAGGAGACTCCTCTAAGACTATGTTAGTCGCTATCGAGGAGCCACCTTTTGTAATAAAACTTAAACTGAGTCAATGCATCACATAATCAATTTCTTCCAGAAAAAGAATTAAAAAAAACAATATTATGTATGCATGTGTCTAGTGTGAGCAAGCTTACATGCTTATTGAGTTTGTCGTTTAGGCACTGTTTTGTACTGTATCAAGTTGACAGGTGGTTGTCGGTTCTTAATTTTGCATACATATAAAGCAATTTTGCCTGGTGCATGTTACTTGATAGTTTTGTAAAAAATAAAGTATAACATACTTGGCAAATCCTTGTGAACTGTGTGTACTAAGCTTTTCTTTGACAATATCAGGAATGTTATTTAGTAAAACTGGTAAATTATGCCTAAGGCATTTCTTAGCAAATTCATGTTTAATTTTATAAGTGTATATTTTATTCTTGACTCTTGTATCGTGATTATGTACCTGATAGTTAAACATTATCCTCCAGTTTTGTAAATAAACTGGTAAGTCATTGTGTAAATATTTATAGTAAAATTTTAATTGTTGTAATTTAAGAATGTCATCTACTTTTAACAAGTTGAGTTTTTGTGAAATGGTTCTGTGTGGGAAGTATAATTACTTAAGGTAATAATTATCAGGGCTTTTTTTGAAGTTTTATTATTATATTTGATTGAAAGCCCCACGCCATGATGCAATAATTAATGTGTGGCACTATTAAAGAATTATATAATATTATTTTAATATGAAGAGGTAACATATGTTTCAATTTATTTAAAATGCCAATTTTTTAGAACAAGCATTTTATATTTTTTCAGTGTGTTTTTCCAGTTTAGATTTGTATCTATAATTAAACCCAAAAAATTAAATTCTTTGACTTTTTTAATATTTACATTGTCTATCTTCAGAGTAAGTGTCTGTATATTTTTCTTTGTCTTTTGAAATGTCATGTATTTCGATTTTGCTGTTTAGCGATAATTTATTTATTTTGAGCCATTCATTTATTTTTAAAAGTTCTTCATTTATTAAGGATTCTAAATTTTCTTCATGTATGTTATCGCTGAAAGTGCTTAGTGTATTTGATAGAGTTGTATCGTCAGCATAAATTATGAAATTAAACATTTGACTGGCTTGTGCAAAATCATTAATATATATGATGAATAACAGGGGTCCTAAGATTGAACCTTGTAGTACACCTGTTGTTATTGATAACATATTTGATTTTATATTGACAATTTCCGTATATTGTTTACGATTTGTTAGGTAACTGCTGAATAAGTTCAGATGTGTTCCATGTATACCATAATATTTCAATTTGTCAATTAAAATTAAATGGTCAATGGTATCAAAGGCTTTAGAAAGATCTAGGTAAATATTAATGGTTATTTCACCCTTATCCAGTTTGGTTATTATTCTACCTATTAATTCCAGTGCTGCGTATTCAGTTGAATGTTTAGGACGGAATCCATACTGATGGTCAAATAAAAGCTTAGAGTCTTTTAAATAAGATGATAATTGGTCACAAATATTTTTTTCAAGTACTTTTAAAATAGCTGGTAGACGAGATATGGGTCTATAATTATTTAATACTGCTGGCTCATCTTTTTTATAAATGGGAATTACCTTAGCAATGTTTAGTTTATCAGGAAATAATCCCGTGGTTAATACTTGATTTGTTAATAAAGATAAAGATTTGGTTAGTGCAGGTTCAAGCATTTTAGCAGTTTGGTAGAGAGACCATCACATCCACAGCTATTTTTGTTGGGTAGACTAATTATTGTTCTCTTTATTGTATCTTCTTCAACATATTTAAATGTAAAATTACAGTTTACTATTTTATTTATATAATATGAATGATCATGAATGCCTTTTTATTTAATGTCATTAGCCAGATTACTACCTATATTGGTAAATAATGTATTAAATTTATTTGCAATTTCTAATTTGTCTGCCACAATAGAATCGGATTCTTTAAAATATTTTGGAAATGATTTATTCATTTTATGTTTAGACAGGATTTCATTTATAGTTGTCCAAGTGTTTTTTATATCAAATTTAAATTGATTAAAACATTTGTCAAAATATGATTGCTTTGCTTTGCGAAAACTTCTTTTTCAAAATACTATTGTATGTTTTTAGATTAATCAATAATACGCCATATTCAGAAGATTCAGGGTTAGTGATTTTTAATTGTTTGTAAAGTTTGTCTCTGTAACGTATTGAGGTTAGGAAGCCTTGAGTTATCCATGTAGATTTTTTTTGTATTTCAGAAAAGATTATATAATTTCTGAATTTTAACATAGCCTCTTTATTTTGTACATTAACTCGTATAAATTGTGTAGTATGTTCCTCTTTTAGAGCAGTGTTCATAAGCATAAAATATGGTTGATGATCAGAATTTTTTTAATTAATATTCCTGCTATACTTTGCAAAATACGCTTTGTTATATTACAAAACAAATTATCAATAAGTGTACCAATACATGTTGTGAACCTTGTAGGAAGAGTAATTTGGGGGAAGAGACTAAATGTAAAAGAATGTGCTACAGTGTTGTTGCTCGTTTATTTTTAGCATATTTATATTGTAGTCCCCTGCAAAAATAAGGTTGTTGTTTTGATGATGTTGCACAGATGACAGGACCATTGTAAATTCATTTATAAATTCGTTATAGTTTTCAGTTAAAGGCCTTGATGGTCGGTATACATTTCCTATAGTGACTGTCTGCGATAAGCCTCCTCCATGTACTTGTATTATTTGTCCCTCCCATTGTTCATACATATTTAATTTCATCTTTACTTCATAATCAAAGTGTTTATATATATATATTAATAATCCCCCTTTGGTGCTGCAACTTTTTCCTCGGGATATACAGTCATATCCATTTAATTGAATTAGTGATAAGTCATAATTATCAGATAACCAGCTCTCTTGGATACATATTATGCTAAATTTAAAATTTAAGGAAGACAAGTCATTTACAAACGCCTCGAGCTCACTAAACTTTGCATTACTGGACTGTATATTTGAGCTTAGGATACTGAAATGTTTATTATTGTTTTGAACTAACAAATTAAATTGTTCAAAATCATAATATGACGATCGGCGTATTGTTGGCAATTCATTATTTTCATCAACAGTATTACTGATGTTTAGAATATTATTTAGACTATTATTTGTAATACCACCTGTAAATTGGAGAAAAGTTTCGTCAGTTATCATTTCAGTGTATTTTAAATTTTAATGAGATCAGCAGATTTTCAATGTGCAGTAATGTTTCAGTAAGTGTGTGTGCCTTTAGTGTTTGATTTACTAGATTTTGTTTAATAATATTGTATTTTGTCCATGTAAAGCTAAAGCAGTGCATAATAAGTAGCTACTTAAATAGTCAGATATATAAAAAAAAACAGATTATGTTTAGAAAAAAATTCAAGAAAAAAAGGCGATGTAATAGAAAAAAGTCAGGACCATTTGACAAGATGGCCTGAGAAAAAAAACTTAAGAATAAAACTGTATTTCTAGTGGTAGGAGCTAATGCATTCTACTGCATCCTAACCAACACATTTCCAACATATAAAAATGCAAAAAATGCAAAAAGGTTATTATATTATAACAAATAAAAAAGTCATGTGTGGAAAATAAATAAACATTAAACAGAAAACAAATTACAAGTCACGACACAAGTGATTGACAAATTGCACTAAGAGATGAATATGATTTAGAGAATACTGCAAATAGCAAAATAAGATATTGAAAGTAAACGTACGTTAATACAAAAGCAAGGTACCCTCTAACTAACTTTTTTACATACTTATAGTTCCTATAGCTGACATTGCAGATGCAATATAATGCATTTTATACAACGCATTTCCAATATATATAAATGCATAGGTTATTAAATTATAACAAATAAAAAGTCGTTTGGAAAATAAAGAAGCATTAAACAGAAAACGATTCACAAGTCACGACACAAGTGAGTAACAAACTGCATTAAGATATATTCAAAAAAGTTGATATAGGGAACACTGCAAATAGCAAAACAAGATATTAAAGAAAAAAGAAAAAAAACTACGTTAATAGAAAAACAGGTACCTTTTAACCAAGTTATTTACATACGTACAGTTCATATAGCAGACATTGCCAATCGCAAAACTAGATTTCGTGTCAGTCAGAAATGTCACGTGAGCAACAACTAATTGTTCACATCATTATCACCGACATTTGGTGCTATGCCTTGCTTGTCATTGGTACTTGTCCAGCTCATTCGAGGTGTATATCCTGTGAATCATGTTGTTGACATCTTTGATTACAATGTTCCCATTGTAAGTCCAGCAGTCTCTGATTTTGTTTGCCTTTTTCAACACTCTTGTTGCGTAAGCCAACTTTGAGCGCAATATTGTCAAATCTTCATTTATGAAGATCTTCAAACTTCGCTCGGCTACGCGTTCGTTCTTTTGTTTAAGTGAAGCTCTTGACTGAAACACTCTGTCATGTGTCCTCTCCGATTTGAAGCGGACGATTACGGGTCGCGGCTTGGTGGAGGTGTCCGTTTTGTGACCAATTCTGTCGGTCGCTGGGCAATACAGCAGGACTGATTTTCATGTGCTCGTTGCATATTTCGATGAGCTTTGACTCAAGGTCCTCCACATGACCTGTCTCCTCAATGCCACTGAAACGTAGGTTTGTCCTACGACCATATTGTTCATTGTCATCAATTTGGTTCTGGAGATGAGTAACCTTATCTTCAAGCAGTGCAATTTTATTGTTTTTTCATCCAGTTGCTGTTGAAAGTTTTTGAACGTTTGTCTCAATTCACGAATCTCTTTGGCGAGTTCATCCGGAAAGAGAACCTGTTTCATTTTGTTCAGCACTGCTGAATCGTTGAGGGCTGCAATTAGTCTTAGAACTAACTGATCTTCTTGGCTGTCCTCGACATTGCTTGATCTACGCGACTTTGGCATATTGTAAGCCAACTTGCAAACGCAGTCATGCGGAACACAATAACAAGTGGGTGTCTACAGTTCCACTGTCCGGCGTTGTTTGCCAGTGCAAGACGTTGTTACGTAATGCACCCTGCTACACAGGCAGGCACTGACACTGAGGCGTAATGTGCGTCGATCTCCGGCTGAAGTTATGGAACTAATAGCAGCTAAGCAACCTCTATCTAGCACTTTCACAAAGTCCGAAAAGTTCAGCGTGCTCTATCTCCTTCGGTCAGTCAACCACCTTTAAAACCTCCACACTCCAACGCCTCCCCACCACAAAAACTATTCAAAGCTCGGGACACACCAGAATACACGTTTATCCCCGGGCAGCTTGCAAACGCAGTCATGCGGAACACAATAACAAGTGGGTGTCTACAGTTCCACTGTCCGGCGTTGTTTGCCAGTGCAAGACGTTGTTACGTAATGCACCCTGCTACACAGGCAGGCACTGACACTGAGGCGTAATGTGCGTCGATCTCCGGCTGAAGTTATGGAACTAATAGCAGCTAAGCAACCTCTATCTAGCACTTTCACAAAGTCCGAAAAGTTCAGCGTGCTCTATCTCCTTCGCTCAGTCAACCACCTTTAAAACCTCCACACTCCAACGCCTCCCCACCACAAAAACTATTCAAAGCTCGGGACACACCAGAATACACGTTTATCCCCGGGCAGCCATCTTGTCAGCGACAGAGAGAGACAGAGATAGAGGGAGAGGGGGAAGAGGGAGAGGGGGAAGAGAGAGAGAGAGAGAGCGCGAGAGAGAGAAGAGAGAGAGAGAAAAGAGAGAGAGGGAAAGCGAGAGAGAATAGAAAGAGAGAGAGAGAGTGCGTGCGTGCGTGCGTGTGTGCATGCATTTGTGTATATGTGTGTAGGTGTGTATGTTAAACTGTAGTATATTGGCAGTTAAAAAACAAAGTTCAACAACATTGTGTGAAATTTACACATGTTCTAAAGAATTTATATGTTTCTGGGTAGCGTGCGTTATTTCACATCGCGTGAACTGATCGTGTCAGGAATGAAAAGTGAGTGTGGATTCGGATAGTAACATGTTATTATATTCTCTTCACCAGGAACAAGTCTCACCTTGCAGAAGGGCAAGTAACACGATCATACACAGTTTCTTCGCCATCACTGCAACTGCAATGCAAAACCTTTTTGTTTACTCCTGGTATGTAAATTGATTACATAATATATAAAATTAGTACAATGCAGCTCTATGCGTGTGTTTCTTTAATATGTTGGTTTATATCGTTGTGTAAATTATAGATTTTTTGTAAGTCGACACCTGTTTTTCAATAGAACATATTATTGTTAATCACACCAATTCAATGTTATAACAAGATACGATGTTCGGCTACACAGTTATATTGTTCTGATTGGAAAAACGCACATTCGTTTAACAAGCAATACCTCCAGAAAAAGAAAAGTAAAATGTCCGTTTTATTTTCCCGAATTCTTAACACAACATGGTATTCTCTTCGCGTGCGGGTTACGTTGACAATGTATATTGCCGTATACCAAGCAATTGACGCTCATTAAATGAAAGACTCGTCTGCTTAGCGAGCATATGCACAAGTTGAAGGTGTTCTATTGTGTACTCTGTTTATCGTTCATTTCAAGAGCTCGTAGGCGTAACGCACTGCCACAGTGGCCGCAGCGGTGCAGACTGCAATACATTTTAGAACGTTAATGTGCCTTTGGCAATGTGGAATGACTGAGGTATCAAATATTGACAAAAATACAAAGCGTAGTTATCACAGCAAAATAGAGGTGTGCCCCGTTTCTATACGAGTGTTTCATCATAATATTTACACATAAAAGTCCCGATATGCACTCACCCGATCTGACAGCCGACCGACTTTACTGCCTCCCAAAACGGCTACTGTAAACGCAGCGAGAAAGTACAGTGAATGGATGACCCCGATTTACCGCGCAGCCAAACACCGCAAGTAGTGGTATCGACTTAGAGAATAACACCCGCAAACTGTCATCAAACGTCCGATCCTAGCCGTAAATTCTGGTAGGCTCAGCAGCACACAATTAAAGTACGCCGCACCTTTGCAGTGAAAAAACGGGGTAAAAATAGTTTCAGTATGGCGCCCGTTGAACGTTTCGTGAATTACGGCCCGTGAACACGCACCCCCGTTTGCGTCTTCAAAGGAGTGTTGTGGTAGGTGATTAATGCTGCGTTCCAATCAATTTGTGTAAGTCGTAATCACAACTTGGCGAACAGGAAAGTTCACGAACTCCTCCAGTTCACCACTTGTAAATGCATGCAACTGGGTCAAGTAGGGGTTCACGGTATACACGCGGTGATTGGAACGCAGTATAAGAGGTAGGACACTGGGGCAGTTGACGTCTACGTCACGGGCTAGAATGCTTAGCTGTCACAAATGGAAGGCAAGATTAGGTTACGGTGTCACTAATGGAATTAATAAAGATGACGGAAAATAACCGATACGGTGACGAAATTGAAATTCAAAAAATTGATTGATTGTGCCGTAGAAGCAATGTTGAAATTGTCTTGCATATACGGATCTGGCTCGGTGCATTATTCGGCTTGTTAATGCTAAAGTTAGAATGTATAGTATTTAAATGTGCATTCAAGTGCAGCGTTGAAATGCTTGGTGCATTTCCGTACAAGAACTATTCTCTGAAACTAACAAAAGCATGTCATTGGGTGATCCTAATTAAAGGATGACTACCACAGTTTTTATCCTCGGGATTTGTTTATTGCGCAATATTTCCATAGTTATGGTAGCATTATATTCGAGTACAGCGCAACCTTTGGGAAGTGTTGTTTGTAACATCCACGCATACAACAGTATGTATACATGATGTATTGCTTGTCTAAACGGTCTAACAATACCATACGGTGACACACCGCAGCACCGGTCAGAGAGGACGAACATCGCCACTCCTTGATACTTCATGACAGCTTCACGGTTGACAGAACACTCCAAAGACGACACAAAGGACACTGGCGGGGAACGTAAAGTATTTTGACACATCTTCTGCTGCGCGTCGTGCGTTTGATGGTATGTACGAGTTGTCTTTCACTGCGATTTCGAGCAGAGTTGGGCTGTATAGAGATACACGCACAGGTTCATACACACACGCACGTACGCACGCACACACACGCACGCACATACACAGTCATACATACGTGCAAGCACGCATATCCATATACACACACACACGCACACACGCGCATACACATACGCAAACATACTAACACACACACACACACACACACACAAACACACACACACACACAGACACACAAACACACACACACACACACGCATACACGCACGTACACACGCACGCACCCACGCTCGCAGGCAACAAACACACAATCTTATTACCAATACGTCATTGCCACATCGTTCACATGTGCGTTTTCAACTTTCTCTGCACGGCTCCCGTCTACCAGTTTACGTTTGTCTCCGGTAGTTGCTGCGATGGCGAACGTCCTCTATGTGGTTGCGTTGGTTGTCGCTGTACAAGGTGAGCGTAGCAGGAAAGACACCGGTAATGAAATGCACGAATTTTAACGAGTTTTAGTTGTATTTATTTTGTTTACCTTTTTTATAGTTCTAATTTAATAATGTTCATAGATAGTTATCTAAATTTGAACATATTTTATCTGATTAGAGGTCTTGCTAAAATGCAGAAATTATAAATTAATGCAGATACGTCGTCCGTACATGTGCGATGCTTGCGTGTATGCATTTCGGCGTGCGTAGATCATGATCAAAAATGGAACGTACATTCTTTCAGTGCCACCTTTAGTGTATGTGTAGAGGCCGTATAATCATGTCACATTGAGTAGTTCTGAATATGCATGTCCCGATGTAGTGGCAGCAACTGGGGGCTACCAATACGGAGACACAGGGGCGACAGGAGTGTCAGGGTACAGTGGTTCTATAGGCCGAATGGGATACACCGGTGCCAGAGGAGCCACTGGAGAGACGGGGGAAACTGGACAGATGGTACGGCCACGATTTACAGTCTGTTACTAGTTTTGCATTAGTTAATTAATAATCATGTTTTAAGACTATAGTATGTACATTGAATGTATATCGCCTGTCAAATTGTGCCTAGTAAGTCCTAGACAACGTTCGCAATTAGAAAGATACGACCCCGGAGTATGTTCAAATGGCAAACAAAACACCCAGTTTCAAAACAAATTTTATTAGCAATGTCGCCGAGGCGGGCTCAGTTAACGGCAATACCCTTTGATGTTCAACAATTTCCCATTTTCCCACTTTCAACACAGCAGACTTCCTGTTAGAAATTACTATGCTGGCTAATTCCGAGGAGAGGAACAGACTGTCTCCCTTTGCTACGATCTTATCACATTGACATCAACTGCGAAACTCAGCAGATGGCAAGTGCGCCAGGATGCAATATATATATATATATGCAGAATCCTAATCCATTGCATATATACATATATATATATATATATATATCTGCCGTGGATTAAGATTTTGTATAGATATAGATACTTAATTATTACTATTCTAATAAAATTATTCATGATAGTTAAGGTTCTTGAGAGTCATTCCGGCAAAACATAAGGCGTGCAATTTCATTATAATATGGATACGATATTGGTGAGTACGTAATATTGTATCAGTGATAAATGTTACCGCGGATGTTAAAATGGTCGTGTTCATTGAGAGTAAGTCAACGATTAAGAACGGACAGTGCTGATCATCAGTAGTTATGACAGGGTTTACGTACAGTTATGATGATCGTACATCATCGGTGTTCGCTCGACTGTAAATCAGGTTTCTCTTATGTTGGTCGATGTACGCTGCACGTCTTCCAATTTGTACTAATGAAGCGTTAAGCATGGTTATAATAAAATACCACCAGTTGAAAACTTGTTTCCTTTGTAGGGCTCGACCGGTCGTCGTGGCTGGTTTGGACCAACGGTACGTCAACTGATATTGTTATGTAGTATGCCAGGGTAAATATATTATACACTGAGTCCACAATGAGACACTATAATTTGTTTGTGAAACGTACTGATTTGTTAGTTTGGCATTTTGTTTAACATTCACCAACCTGTACCGGAGAGAATACAATGTCGAGGTAATTGTAATGCTACAACACATACTGTAATTATTTATATGGAACGGCGCACGACTTATGAAGGATGGTCGCTATTACAAACCCAAATCAGAAATCAGACCAACAACATATAGGAATACGTATTAAGCAAACAATCGCATTAGGTACATTGCTAAGAGTTTCTGTTCTGTATTTCAGGGAGCCTGTGGAATTAGGGGGTTGATTGGGCGTGGGGGAGGTCGAACAGGCGCTACAGTAAGTCCACAGTGAATCAATTGCATCTGTGTTGGTATACTATTATATATGTATATATGTATATGTATAATCTATATATATATATATATATATGTGTGTGTGTGTGTGTATATATATATATATATAATACCATATGGCGAACGTGACAGACAACACGGAAGCATCTATATTCAGTACAAAATATAATATTTTGATAAAAAAAATTGTTTCTCTTGATTAAATAATATTCAATTATAATTACACTCTTATAAAATATAGTTTTCCTTTTGTTGTTTACTGTTATGTTTGAATATGTTTTGTTGATTGTGCAAACGACACAATTTGTTCCTTTACACATTGTGCAACCATTTCGCCGATGTATATTGACGCAACATTTTATAGTTAGTCTCAACATTAATAATAATAATAATAAGATAACTTCTATTGCGCCTAAATCCTTGGAAACCAAGCTCAGAGGCGCATCAAATCAAAAGGGTTGGTCAATCTCAAAATCCATAAGTAGTTTTCCAGTTGTCAACAGATGGGTCAAGGCGCTAGGGAGCTACGGTGGGTAAGCAAGGTTGTAAATAATTCTTTACTAAATTCCGTTTTACACAGGGCAGTACCGGACCAGTAGACTACAAAGGTGCGAATGGATCTAGCGGACATCAAGGTCCCCCCGGTGAAGTCCCACGTAAGTATTCCAAACAAATATATGTTTTATATATTATGTCTTATTGAATTAGTGTGTTAACAACCGACCGTTTTTTTCTTTAAAATCTTCAAAGCAATCGAAATAGCCGTGAATAATGTATTCAAAAACAAAATATTTACAACATTAAGAAGTGTCATATACATGAGATGGTCTGGTGTGTTCGTTTTCTAAACTGCTGCTTGCGAATACAATTTTGACAGCCAATTACACATAAGATATACCTAATTCAACAGAGTAGAACAATAATAACTCTAGACATTTGGCCGCTACATATATATATATATATATACATATGATATGTGTATGGTTGCGTCATTAATATTGTATTATTCTAGTAGTAGCCATGAACATATAAATTTCATTTGAATACGATTTAAGTAAGGGATAACTATGGTAGCAGGTCAGCATGCCTGACTACGATAGCTAAACTCAAATAGGGGTTCGTTAGTTAACGATAAGTGCAGGTAAAATAAACTGGTATGCGTGTATTTGCATCAATTGTGGTAACATAATAATCTATGCTAATAAGATAATACGGTTGTGTATCGTCCCACAACCCCAGGGATACTCGCATCTTTCTTTTATCAATTATTCCTTGGATCATCGGCTTCTGATCTATTAAGTGACGATTTGTTTCAATATAGGTAGTTTTATGTTGTATACCTTATTGGCTTTCTCACATGTCAAATAAGAATGGAAGAGTGAGCGATGGACCTCTCTACAAAGGACGACACTGTTGTGTAGCGTTCGCTGTTTTGTCGCCGTAATTGTTGGCATCATACATTAAATGGCCAACGGGAAATCTCAAAATATTGCAGCGATGATAATTTTGACCGTGTTTTATTGCTCTATGATTGGATGTAAGGCAGTACTGTATTAATAGTGTACTTGGGAAAGCAAATATTCTCTAATCTGTCATGTAAGTCTTTCTCTTCAGGGGTCTAGCTCCTATCCGACCCCGAAAAATACGAAAAAACGCAGAGTTCACGCAGGTTTCGTTTTTGTATAATCCTCTCTTTTTATAGTAGTTACCGATTCGCGCGCCGTGGTGACGCTGGAGCTGGTATGGCCAGCTTGTCTCACTCTCCTGATGTCGGTTCTCACCACGTTCCTGCTAATTCGATATCGACGAGTGATGACCGACTTGCAGGCCAAGCGACACAACTACCGGGTAGAATTCAGACCAGCCTAACGATCTCCGTCCACCGTCACCGTGACGAGTTCAGATACACACATGACTGAGATTGTCGGGTCGAACTACGCGGCGATGGATGCCAGCAATGTGAAGAAACTGACGGCATCCTAACCATATGATGGTGTTCCCAGTTTTCTCCATAGGTTGCGCAAAATCCGAAATCAAATAAGCCTTTAAAGCGCTGTTTGATTTCAAAATATGTCCAGTATTTATGCAGACAGCAACAAGCACAATAACCAGTTGAGTCATGCCGTAAGTTCCTTGCTAGAATTAGGTTTGTTCATGTACAAGAATTAAAAAAATGCACGTGCATATGTATGCTTAAGCTTAATACAATACCGTTAGTTCAATTGAACCAATATGACAACTGTGATATTCTCTGTACTGCAGTGTGTTGATGCATTTAGTAGTCGTTATGCGGTTAAGTTTTGAAACAAAATGGTTGATAACTTAAATAGTGTATACTTTATATAACGTTGCTTGTTTTACGTGTTTCATGTGATTGCTGTGTCTTTAAAGCGTGAAGCAAAATAGTTGTAAAGTACGTAAATAAAATGTGAACGTTCTTAACATTATACTGTTGATTAATGCAATTACAACTTGCAACGATACAACGTGCAGCGGTACAAATACCTATTTAAATCCAATGTGTACGGTAAACTTGAGAAAAAGAGGTGAGGCAAGTTTGGTGAAACTTGTAACCGTTTGTTTTCGTAATGGCAAACAGCTGTCTTTCAAAAAAGAGTTTGTATTTTTTTGGAATGCATTGTCCCAAAAATAAAAATGTAAAACGACTAATACTAAAGGCAGTGAAAAAAAAATGTATAAACATTGTCCCCCCAAAAAATGAAAACAACGTGAATTGCACTAAGATATGATAATGATATAGAGAATACTGCAAATAGCAAAATAAGATATTGAAAGTAAACGTACGTTAATACAAAAGCAAGTTACTCTCTAAATAACTTTTTTACATACTTATAGTTCCTATAGCTGACATTGCAGATGCAATATAATGCATTTTATACAACGCATTTCCAATATATATAAATGCATAGGTTATTAGATTATAACAAATAAAAAGTCGTATGGAAAATAAAGAAGCATTAAACAGAAAACGGATCACAAGTCACAACACAAGTGAGTAACAAACTGCATTAAGATATATTCAAAAAAGTTGATATAGGGAACACTGCAAATAGCAAAACAAGATATTAAAGAAAAAAGAAAAAAAACTACGTTAATAGAAAAACAGGTACCTTTTAACCAAGTTATTTACATACGTACAGTTCATATAGCAGACATTGCCAATCGCAAAACTAGATTTCGTGTCAGTCAGAAATGTCACGTGAGCAACAACTAATTGTTCACATCATTATCACCGACATTTGGTGCTATGCCTTGCTTGTCATTGGTACTTGTCCAGCTCATTCGAGGTGTATATCCTGTGAATCATGTTGTTGACATCCTTGATTACAATGTTCCCATTGTAAGTCCAGCAGTCTCTGATTTTGTTTGCCTTTTTCAACACTCTTGTTGCGTAAGCCAACTTTGAGCGCAATATTGTCAAATCTTCATTTATGAAGATCTTCAAACTTCGCTCGGCTACGCGTTCGTTCTTTTGTTTAAGTGAAGCTCTTGACTGAAACACTCTGTCATGTGTCCTCTCCGATTTGAAGCGGACGATTACGGGTCGCGGCTTGGTGGAGGTGTCCGTTTTGCGACCAATTCTGTGTACCCGTTCAAAGTCGCTGGGCAATACAGCAGGACTGATTTTCATGTGCTCGTTGCATATTTCGATGAGCTTTGACTCAAGGTCCTCCCCATGACCTGTCTCCTCAATGCCACTGAAACGTAGGTTTGTCCTACGACCATATTGTTCATTGTCATCAATTTGGTTCTGGAGATGAGTAACCTTATCTTCAAGCAGTGCAATTTTATTGTTTTTTCATCCAGTTGCTGTTGAAAGTTTTTGAAAGTTTGTCTCAATTCAAGAATCTCTTTGGCGAGTTCATCCGGAAAGAGAACCTGTTTCATTTTGTTCAGCACTGCTGAATCGTTGAGGGCTGCAATTAGTCTTATAACTAACTGATCTTCTTGGCTGTCCTCGACATTGCTTGATCTACGCGACTTTGGCATATTGTAAGCCAACTTGCAAACGCAGTCATGCGGAACACAATAACAAGTGGGTGTCTACAGTTCCACTGTCCGGCGTTGTTTGCCAGTGCAAGACGTTGTTACGTAATGCACCTTGCTACACAGGCAAGCACTGACACTGAGGCGTAATGTGCGTCGATCTCCGGCTGAAGTTATGGAACTAATAGCAGCTAAGCAACCTCTATCTAGCACTTTCACAAAGTCCGAAAAGTTCAGCGTGCTCTATCTCCTTCGGTCAGTCAACCACCTTTAAAACCTCCACACTCCAACGCCTCCCTACCACAAAAACTATTCAAAGCTCGGGACACACCAGAATACACGTTTATCCCCGGGCAGCCATCTTGTCAGCGACAGAGAGAGACAGAGATAGAGGGAGAGGGGGACGAGGGAGAGGGGGAAGAGAGAGAGAGAGAGAGAGCGCGAGAGAGAGCGCGAGAGAGAGAAAAGAGAGAGAGGGAAAGCGAGAGAGAATAGAAAGAAAGAGAGAGTGCGTGCGTGCGTGCGTGTGTGCATGCATTTGTGTATATGTGTGTAGGTGTGTATGTTAAACTGTAGTATATTGGCAGTTAAAAAACAAAGTTCAACAACATTGTGTGAAATTTACACATGTTCTAAAGAATTTATATGTTTCTGGGTAGCGTGCATTATTTCACATCGCGTGAACTGATAGTGTCACGAATGAAAAGTGAGTGTGGATTCGGATAGTAACATGTTATTATATTCTCTTCACCAGGAACAAGTCTCACCTTGCAGAAGGGCAAGTAACACGATCATACACAGTTTCTTCGCCATCACTGCAACTGCAATGCAAAACCTTTTTGTTTACTCCTGGTATGTAAATTGATTACATAATATATAAAATTAGTACAATGCAGCTCTATGCGTGTGTTTCTTTAATATGTTGGTTTACATCGTTGTGTAAATTATAGAATTTGTGTAAGTCGACACCTGTTTTTCAATAGAACATATTATTGTTAATCACACCAATTCAATGATATAACAAGATACGATGTTTGGCTACACAGTTATATTGTTCTGATTGGAAAAACGCACATTCGTTTAACAAGCAATACCTCCAGAAAAAGAAAAGAAAAATGTCCGTTTTATTTTCCCGAATTCTTAACACAACATGGTATTCTCTTCGCGTGCGGGTTACGTTGACAATGTATATTGCCGTATACCAAGCAATTGACGCTCATTAAATGAAAGACTCGTCTGCTTAGCGAGCATATGCACAAGTTGAAGGTGTTCTATTGTGTACTCTGTTTATCGTTCATTTCAAGAGTTCGTAGGAGTAACGCACTGCCACAGTGGCCGCAGCGGTGCAGACTGCTATACATTTTAGAACGTTAATGTGCCTTTGGCAATGTGGAATGACTGAGGTATCAAATATTGACAAAAATACAAAGCGTAGTTATCACAGCAAAATCGAGGTATGCCCCGTTTTTATACGAGTGTTTCATCATAATATTTACACATAAAAGTCCCGATATGCACTCACCCGATCTGACAGCCGACCGACTTTACTGCCTCCCAAAACGGCTACTGTAAACGCAGCGAGAAATTACAGTGAATGGATGACCCCGATTTACCGCGCAGCCAAACACCGCAAGTAGTGTTATCGACTTAGAGAATAACACCCGCAAACTGTCATCAAACGTCCGATCCTAGCCGTAAATTCTGGTAGGCTCAGCAGCACACAATTAAAGTACGCCGCACCTTTGCAGTGAAAAAACCTGCGGGGTAAAAATAGTTTCAGTATGGCGCCCGTTGAACGTTTCGTGAATTACGGCCCGTGAACACGCACCCACGTTTGCGTCTTCAAAGGAGTGTTGTGGTAGGTGATTAATGCTGCGTTCCAATCAATTTGTGTAAGTCGTAATCACAACTTGGCGAACAGGAAAGTTCACGAACTCCTCCAGTTCACCACTTGTAAATGCATGCAACTGGGTCAAGTAGGGGTTCACGGTATACACGCGGTGATTGGAACGCAGTATAAGAGGTAGGACACTGGGGCAGTTGACGTCTACATCACGGGCTAGAATGCTTAGCTGTCACAAACGGAAGGCAAGATTAGGTCACGGTGTCACTAATGGAATTAATAAAGATGACGGAAAATAACCGATACGGTGACGAAATTGAAATTCAAAAAATTGATTGATTGTGCCGTAGAAGCAATGTTGAAATTGTCTTGCATATACGGATCTGGCTCGGTGCATTATTCGGCTTGTTAATGCTAAAGTTAGAATGTATAGTATTTAAATGTGCATTCAAGTGCAGCGTTGAAATGCTTGGTGCATTTCCGTACAAGAACTATTCTCTGAAACTAACAAAAGCATGTCATTGGGTGATCCTAATTAAAGGATGACTACCACAGTTTTTATCCTCGGGATTTGTTTATTGCGCAATATTTCCATAGTTATGGTAGCATTATATTCGAGTACAGCGCAACCTTTGGGAAGTGTTGTTTGTAACATCCACGCATACAACAGTATGTAGACAACAGTAGTCCTAGACAGCTGTACATGATGTATTGCTTGTCTAAACGGTCTAACAATACCATACGGTGACACACCGCAGCACCGGTCAGAGAGGACGAACATCGCCACTCCTTGATACTTCATGACAGCTTCACGGTTGACAGAACACTCCAAAGACGACACAAAGGACACTGGCGGGGAACGTAAAGTATTTTGACACATCTTCTGCTGCGCGTCGTGCGTTTGATGGTATGTACGAGTTGTCTTTCACTGCGATTTCGAGCAGAGTTGGGCTGTATAGAGATACACGCACAGGTTCATACACACACGCACGTACGCACGCACACACACGCACGCACATACACAGTCATACATACGTGCAAGCACGCATATCCATATACACACACACACGCACACACGCGCATACACATACGCAAACATACTAACACACACACACACACACACACACAAACACACACACACACACAGACACACAAACACACACACACACACACGCATACACGCACGTACACACGCACGCACCCACGCTCGCACGCAACAAACACACAATCTTATTACCAATACGTCATTGCCACATCGTTCACATGTGCGTTTTCAACTTTCTCTGCACGGCTCCCGTCTACCAGTTTACGTTTGTCTCCGGTAGTTGCTGCGATGGCGAAGGTCCTCTATGTGGTTGCGTTGGTTATCGCTGTATAAGGTGAGCGTAGCAGGGAAGACACCGGTCATGAAATGCACGAATTTTAACGAGTTTTAGTTGTATTTAATTTGTTTACCTTTTTTAAAGTTCTAATTTAATAATGTTCATAGATAGTTATCTAAATTTGAACATATTTTATCTGATTAGAGGTCTTGCTAAAATGCAGAAATTATAAATTAATGCAGATACGTGCGTCCGTACATGTGCGTAGCTTGCGTGTATGCATTTCGGCGTGCGTAGATCATGATCAAAAATGGAACGTACATTCTTTCAGTGCCACCTTTAGTGTATGTGTAGAGGCCGTATAATCATGTCACATTGAATAGTTCTGAATATGCATGTCCCGATGTAGTGGCAGCAACTGGGGGCTACCAATACGGAGGCACAGGGGCGACAGGACTGTCAGGGTACAGTGGTTCTATAGGCCGAATGGGATACACCGGTGCCAGAGGAGCCACTGGAGAGACGGGGGAAACTGGACAGATGGTACGGCCACGATTTACAGTCTGTTACTAGTTTTGCATTAGTTAATTAATAATCATGTTTTAAGACTATAGTATGTACATTGAATGTATATCGCCTGTCAAATTGTGCCTAGTAAGTCCTAGACAACGTTCGCAATTAGAAAGATACGACCCCGGAGTATGTTCAAATGGCAAACAAAACACCCAGTTTCAAAACAAATTTTATTAGCAATGTCGCCGAGGCGGGCTCAGTTAACGGCAATACCCTTTGATGTTCAACAATTTCCCATTTTCCCACTTTCAACACAGCAGACTTCCTGTTAGAAATTACTATGCTGGCTAATTCCGAGGAGAGGAACAGACTGTCTCCCTTTGCTACGATCTTATCACATTGACATCAACTGCGAAACTCAGCAGATGGCAAGTGCGCCAGGATGCAATATATATATATATATATATGCATAATCCTAATCCATTGCATATATACATATATATATATATATATATATATATATATCTGCCGTGGATTGAGATTTTGTATAGATATAGATTCTTAATTATTACTATTCTAATAAAAATTATTCATGATAGTTAAGGTTCTTGAGAGTCATTCCGGCAAAACATAAGGCGTGCAATTTCATTATAATATGGATACGATATTGGTGAGTACGTAATATTGTATCAGTGATAAATGTTACCGCGGATGTTAAAATGGTCGTGTTCATTGAGAGTAAGTCAACGATTAAGAACGGACAGCGCTGATCATCAGTAGTTATGATAGGGCTTACGTACAGTTATGATGATCGTACATCATCGGTGTTCGCTCGACTGTAAATCAGGTTTCTCTTATATTGGTCGATGTACGCTGCACGTCTTCCAATTTGTACTAATGAAGCGTTAAGCATGGTTATAATAAAATACCACCAGTTGAAAACTTGTTTCCTTTGTAGGGCTCGACCGGTCGTCGTGGCTGGTTTGGACCAACGGTACGTCAACTGATATTGTTATGTAGTATGCCAGGGTAAATATATTATACACAGAGTCCAGAATGAGATACTATAATTTGTTTATGAAACGTACTGATTTGTTAGTTTGGCATTTTGTTTAACATTCACCAACCTGTACCGGAGAGAATACAATGTCGAGGTAATTGTAATGCTACAACACATACTGTAATTATTTATATGGAACGGCGCACGACTTATGAAAGATGGTCGCTATTACAAACACAAATCAGAAATCAGACCAACAACAGATAGGAATACGTATTAAGCAAACAATCGCAGGTACATTGCTAAGAGTTTCTGTTCTGTATTTCAGGGAGCCTGTGGAATTAGGGGGTTGATTGGGCGTGGGGGAGGTCGAACAGGCGCTACAGTAAGTCCACAGTGAATCAATTGCATCTGTGTTGGTATACTATTATATATGTATATATGTATATGTATAATCTATATATATATATATATATATGTGTGTGTGTGTGTGTATATATATATATATATAATACCATATGGCGAACGTGACAGACAACACGGAAGCATCTATATTCAGTACAAAATATAATATTTTGATAAAAAAAATTGTTTCTCTTGATTAAATAATATTCAATTATAATTACACTCTTATAAAATATAGTTTTCCTTTTGTTGTTTACTGTTATGTTTGAATATGTTTTGTTGATTGTGCAAACGACACAATTTGTTCCTTTACACATTGTGCAACCATTTCGCCGATGTATATTGACGCAACATTTTATAGTTAGTCTCAACATTAATAATAATAATAATAAGATAACTTCTATTGCGCCTAAATCCTTGGAAACCAAGCTCAGAGGCGCATCAAATCAAAAGGGTTGGTCAATCTCAAAATCCATAAGTAGTTTTCCAGTTGTCAACAGATGGGTCAAGGCGCTAGGGAGCTACGGTGGGTAAGCAAGGTTGTAAATAATTCTTTACTAAATTCCGTTTTACACAGGGCAGTACCGGACCAGTAGACTACAAAGGTGCGAATGGATCTAGCGGACATCAAGGTCCCCCCGGTGAAGTCCCACGTAAGTATTCCAAACAAATATATGTTTTATATATTATGTCTTATTGAATTAGTGTGTTAACAACCGACCGTTTTTTTCTTTAAAATCTTCAAAGCAATCGAAATAGCCGTGAATAATGTATTCAAAAACAAAATATTTACAACATTAAGAAGTGTCATATACATGAGATGGTCTGGTGTGTTCGTTTTCTAAACTGCTGCTTGCGAATACAATTTTGACAGCCAATTACACATAAGATATACCTAATTCAACAGAGTAGAACAATAATAACTCTAGACATTTGGCCGCTACATATATATATATATATATATATATATACATATGATATGTGTATGGTTGCGTCATTAATATTGTATTATTCTAGTAGTAGCCATGAACATATAAATTTCATTTGAATACGATTTAAGTAAGGGATAACTATGGTAGCAGGTCAGCATGCCTGACTACGATAGCTAAACTCAAATAGGGGTTCGTTAGTTAACGATAAGTGCAGGTAAAATAAACTGGTATGCGTGTATTTGCATCAATTGTGGTAACATAATAATCTATGCTAATAAGATAATACGGTTGTGTATCGTCCCACAACCCCAGGGATACTCGCATCTTTCTTTTCTCAATTATTCCTTGGATCATCGGCTTCTGATCTATTAAGTGACGATTTGTTTCAATATAGGTAGTTTTATGTTGTATACCTTATTGGCTTTCTCACATGTCAAATAAGAATGGAAGAGTGAGCGATGGACCTCTCTACAAAGGACGACACTGTTGTGTAGCGTTCGCTGTTTTGTCGCCGTAATTGTTGGCATCATACATTAAATGGCCAACGGGAAATCTCAAAATATTGCAGTGATGATAATTTTGACCGTGTTTCATTGCTCTATGATTGGATGTAAGGCAGTACTGTATTAATAGTGTACTTGGGAAAGCAAATATTCTCTAATCTGTCATGTAAGTCTTTCTCTTCAGGGGTCTAGCTCCTATCCGACCCCGAAAAATACGAAAAAACGCAGAGTTCACGCAGGTTTCGTTTTTGTTTAATCCTCTCTTTTTATTGTAGTTGCCGATTCGCGCGCCGTGGTGACGCTGGAGCTGGTATGGCCAGCTTGTCTCACTCTCCTGATGTCGGTTCTCACCACGTTCCTGCTAATGCGATATCGACGAGTGATGACCGACTTGCAGGCCAAGCGACACAACTACCGGGTAGAATTCAGACCAGCCTCCCGATCTCCGTCCACCGTCACCGTGACGAGTTCAGATACACACATGACTGAGATTGTCGAGTCGAACTACGCGGCGATGGATGCCAGCAATGTGAAGAAACTGACGGCATCCCAACCATGATGGTGTTCGCAGTTGTCTCAATAGGTTTGCGCGAAAGCCGAAATCAAATAAGCCTTCAAAGCGCTGTTTGATTTCAAAATATGTCCAGTATTTATGCAGACAGCAACAAGCACAATAACCAGTAGAGTCATGCCGTAGATTCCTTGCTAGATTTAGGTTTGTTCATGTACAAGAATAAAAAAAATGCACGTGCATATGTATGCTTAAGCTTAATACAATACCGTTAGTTCAATTGAACCAATATGACAACTGTGATATTCTCTGTACTGCAGTGTGTTGATGCGTTTAGTAGTCGTTATGCGGTTAAGTTTTGAAACAAAATGGTTGATAACTTAAATAGTGTATACTTTATATAACGTTGCTTGTTTTACGTGTTTCATGTGATTGCTGTGTCTTTAAAACGTGAAGCAAAATAGTTGTAAAGTACGTAAATAAAATGTGAACGTTCTTAACATTATACTGTTGATTAATGCAATTACAACTTGCAACGATACAACGTGCAGCGGTACAAATACCTATTTAAATCCAATGTGTACGGTAAACTTGAGAAAAAGAGGTGAGGCAAGTTTGGTGAAACTTGTAACCGTTTGTTTTCGTAAAGGCAAACAGCTGTCTTTCAAAAAAGAGTTTGTATTTTTTTGGAATGCATTGTCCCAAAAATAAAAATGTAAAACGACTAATACTAAACGCAGTGAAAAAAAAATGTATAAACATTGTCCCCCAAAAAATGAAAACAACGAATATTAACTGTAGAAAACATACCGTATATAACAACAATGCGATGTTATTATTATTAAATGATCACATAATGTTGTAACTACGTTTATTAACATAGAAATTATGTAGTACAAAAACTTACCGCATAAAATATGTTTACATTTCGTTGATTGGCGATTTGTTTTTTATTCTAGAGAAGGGCACATGGAGCGTGTGAGATCTACTGGTCAATAATTATACACTTCCGACTGTACTAATATATCTCCAGTGAACTAGAGAAGGGCACGTGGAGCATGTGAGATCTACACACCAGCCATGGTCAATACTTATACACTTATGACTGTACTAATATATATCCAGTGAACTAGAGAAGGGCACGTGGAGCATGTGAGATCTACACCAGCCATGGTCAATACTGAACGTTACATAGTTCAAACTTTCGCATGATCTGCGAGAGTCTTCACTTTCAGTCGTTGGCCTTCCTCTCGAACCTTGATGAAGACGCTGCAATTTTGTGTACACGCGTTGTAGATCTTCCGGTCGCGCGTGGTGCGCTTGACTAAAGATTTCGGTGTTGTGCGTTGAGAGGTGGTCATTCATATAAATGTCAGTTCCCCTCAACGCGCCTCGTTTCATCATTAGCTCGGCTTTCTTGTCAGCCGAATTAAACTGAACGATGATGGGTCGTTTACCATCACGCCGCGGCGGAAGGTTGTGGATCGCGGTGATGTCATACGATTCGATCGTGACGTTCAATTTCTATCTAGCAAAGTTAACGAAGTTCGTTCTCATTGTGGCTCTCACTGAGACGGTCGGAGTTTCCTCGGTGGCGGTCGATGTCGAGCTCCGCCTGCTTGTTTACTTCGTAGTGGCGGTCGAGGCATAAATGAGAATATTAACGTTCGTTTTTTTTCAAATTTCGTTCCAGATCGTTCATTTGTGCCTCCAATTTTGATATGCGCTCGTCTATTGCCTTGATGATCTCCAGCAGCTCGGTGATACGCGTGTCAGTCGGTGTGGTCTGCTACTTAATATCGTCGAAGGAGATGCATAAACATTCAAGAGAACAGCGGATTTCGTCCATCTCGGATTTGTCGTGTTTCGCAGTTCTGGGCATGCTGTGTTGTTTGGAGACTTGGTGATTAGGATAGACCCGCGTGTTTTCGACAACAATCCACACACACAATTAAAATAAGCTTGATGTATTGGCCTAAAGATAACATATACAAAAAATGTAAAAACTCTATGAAATCAAATGTATTGTAACTCATTACAATACATACAAATACAAATCAAATTAAGAACAATCATATATAATAACATAATGAGCACAACAAGGGAAGGACATTATACAATGTTATACTCCCTATTGTATATTTAAATGTAAATGTCATTATTTTTAAAAACAAAAACAGCGAGCAGGTATAGAAGATGTAATCGTGATTGAGAAATTATAATTAGAAACGTAACAATGGGGACTGTGTTCACGTACAATTACTCCTTGTGGAGAGTAATGAAACGGTGCACATAATTTCGTCTTTTTATAATTGTAAACAATCTTAACGACTAAAATGTTTAAACACACACACAATCACACACACACACACACACTCACACACAAACACACACATACACTCACTCACTCACTCACTCACTCACTCACTCACTCACTCACTCACTCACTCACTCACTCACTCACTCACTCACTCACTCACACACACACACACACACACACACACAAAACACACACGCATACGCAAACACACACTCACACACACGCACACGCACAAGCACACGCTCACACACACACACACACATACACACATACATATATATATATATATATATATACATATATATATATATATATATGTATATATATATATATATCTGACCGAGTTGTGTTTTCAGCCACATTTAATAGTGAATAGTTGTAAGGATTTCGCTACACCAGTGGTTCAATACGCATAAGTCGCCACGAGTGTGTTGCAACGTATGGCAGTACTGTTGGAACGTGACAAATACACGCGTATGTAGGTTGTTATACAGCGGCGTGTCCAGCCATCAGAGTTTACATCTCACCCCGCGCAGATGCGAACAATATCACGACTTGGAAGTATTCAGCCACGCTGCAATTACTGCACGAAAATTATTCGTACACAGGTATCCACCGTTGACTACTACCAGGTTTTCACTTAGACAACTGAGTGAACTGAAACAATATTTAGTGAACGAAATTGTCTACGCTTCCACTCAGCAGCAAGCAGGGAGTGGCGAATCAGCACTCTTTCAATCGAGAGAACCAGTGATAGCCGCTATGCCTAACTATATAGGTCAACGCATTATACCCATGTCATTACGATCGACGCTACGTCTCTACAACAATACGTGCTATGATTCACCTTTTGCGAAACGCTCAGTTCACGACCTCCGCTTTGACGGCACGTGTGTGTTGGGTGTCAGTTCTGAAGAGGTCAGTGTACAATCAAGACGAGGACTAGTAGGGACAGGTGAGTGTACAATCAAGACGAGAACAGGGTAGGGTTACTCGCGTGGTGTTTTGTCGTATTGGCTCAATCGTTAGGAAGATTCTTTCACAAACATTCCGCTATAAGAGTACTGGACGCTGGCCTTCTAAGACTTGTAATCGCGCGTGCGCGTGTGTATGTGTCTGTGTGCGCGTGTGTACGTGTGTGCGTGCGTGTGTGCGTGTGTGTGCGTGCGTGTGAGCGTGTGTATGTTTGTTCATGCGTGTGTGTGTATGTACATGTGTGTTTGTGTGCGTGCATGCGTTGTGTGTGGGCTAGCGTGTATGTGCATATCCATATGTGGATGGGTAAAAGCAAGTATATTGTTGTGCCCACTTCGTCATACACATATAGTGTAACACAGTTGTTACATATACCTTTGTGTATTGCATTTATTAAACATTTGCGTTGCAGATACAACGATGGGAAAGACAGCCTGTATCATCGCTATTCTTGCCATCGTACAAGGTAAGATTAACTAACGTCAAAGCAACGAGACCACAGCATCGTCTTTTTCCAAATAAACTTCTGCAAATGAATCCAAATAGGTAGAACAGAAAAGGTCATAACCACCTGTTTTATAGCTGTGCTCGTCTGTTACCGCAGACAGTGTATTGTTTACTTCTTTCAACGTGTAGTTAAGCCATCGTTATATTATTAATATATCATCTGCTAACAATACATTATGAAGTCACCGGTTGTATGCGTTCTAAATCTGTTTTTGTATTTCCTAATAAAGTTACATGAAAATTATTTCCGTATATCTGATGCACCTTTTCGCCTTTAGTTTTGAACTGAAAACGCATTGTATTCCACCCAGGAATTAATTGGGCATCATCCATATTGAACTAGTATGTCGAATTGTGGGTATTTCAATTACCTGTTAATTAGAATCCATTTATTTAATGGTTGTCGCCAGAAACATAGGACGTATGCAGTTCAACAATAATTCCAATATGGCGTTACAACATAATATTTATTTTTATTTTAAATGGGACATCATCCATAAGGAACTAGTATGTCAAATTGTAGTTATACCATTTAAACATTAATTAGAAACCCTTAATCTAAATATGTTCGCCAGGAACTAAGATGCATGCAGTTCAACAATAATTGAAACATAGGTATTGCAATAAAATCAAAATGAGACATTCACCAACAGGATTCATTTTCGAAAAGAGGTGCACTTGAAAATAAAACTGTATTTATAAAAGTAATGGTCGTATTTTGTAAAGAGTGCTATCTGCTAGTATGCTGCTAATACCAAGCTTATCCGTTGAGGCCAATGTGTTTGAACCCATGTATTGGAGGAAACATCCCCATACATCACAACAATCCGTTACTGCCGGATCTTGGGTGGGGGTATGCCCCCTAAATCATCGCCATGAATCATCCCCTAAATCATCCCCTGAAGTGGGCAAAAAGTAACTTTATTTAAGTGAACAGCGCCAAGGCTAAAACAGTTTCAAACGTTTCCCTGGTGTTCCCCGAGTACAGAATGACCAATGCCAGCAATTGTAAGTGGTGGAATCCCCCTGACAGCAATTTGTGTATCTACTGTATATACAGTGACTGTGTTTTGCTATTATGATTTGATTTAATATTTCTTTAATACAACTGGTGATAATGACACAAGTGCTCTTATTTATTTCATTACAAATAATTGCATTCTGGAATGTAATTATTACATGGAGATGTAATTGATTACATTCAAGTAACTGTACTCATGAATGTACACAGCAACTGATTACATGGAGCAGGTAGGGTGATACAGAATGAGCACTTTCCATATGTGCAGTATTCGCCCCCCCCAACACTCCCCCAACTCTGTGACATGGTTAACCCACTGGCAGATGTCCATTTAAACACCATACCTCACATCTGCTGCAGGTTGGAAGTATTCAGCCATTATTTTACTAAGCATAGACTATCACTGCCAGGTACTCGTTTATGTAGCTGAGTGCAATATGGAGTGACAACAATGCACAAGCTTTAAAATGATTAAAATCCACATTATCAAGTATCCCACTGCAATTATGACTGCTGTCCTACTTTCGCCTTTTGGAAAAATTACCGGTCATGTCAGTAAATTCATCATCAAATGTGTCTGTACATCAAATTTCTCTAATATCACTTCACCGCACGATTCCCTACCCCACACTGAACATATACAACGTTTATTTTCATGCTTTCAGCTTTTCGTTTATTGTTTTTGAAAATGCATTGTTCTCCGTTCACATTCCAATCGCGATAAGTCACGCGCTACAGATTACAAAATTACGCGCATGCGCACTTAATACATACTGCCTAGTCTACCGAGGAATTTGTTTTAGGAAAAAAGTTAGCGATCACGTTAGTACATTCATCGAGAAATGTCTCTTTACATCGAATTTCTCTAATATCACTGCACCACACGTTTCCTGACCCCAAACTAATCGTGTACAACGTTTATTTTCATGCTTTTAACTTTTCGTTTATTGTTTTTAAAAATCCATTGTTCTCCGTTCACATTCCGATCACGATAAGCCGTAGTGTCATGCGCCACCGCTGTGTTTGACGTTGCGCGCAAACGCGCGCTCATTGCTCATTCACCATTTTTCAGTCAAACACTCCTGATCGGTTTTCAACCTCTCATCGATTTGCTACAATGAACAACGCATCACCGACTCATCATTCGACAACACATCGGTAAGACTGCTTTTATGTATGCATGCATTTGCACGTGCATGCGTGCATGCATGCATGCATAACACCCTTTGTTTAAACAGTTGTAAGCCTACCATGCATGCATGTCACAATGGATAAAACATCGTCTCCTAACACACTGCTTTTATGCATGCATGCATGCATGTGCACGTGCGTACATTTGTTTAAACAGTTGTAAGCACGTAAGCCTGCTTCGTACATGTATTGTGGTTTATTTCATAGAGAGATCCAACTGCCTACACGTACGGCCGCCCTGTCAACAGCAGCAACAAAGCCAGTATGCACGGTCGCCCCAACATCACGGAGTGACCGCCCTCGCCATGCATGCATGGTTCTCATTTTATTTTGGCACCCCTTGTTTAAACACGCGTACATGTATTGTGGTTTATTTCAGTAAGCCTGCTTTTATGCATGCATAGTTCTCATTTTATTTTGGCGCCCTTTGTTTAAACACACCTACATGTATTGTGGTTTATTTTCATAGAGAGATCCGACTGCCTACAACCGCCCTGTCAACAGCAGCAGCGACAAAGCCCAATTCGACGACGAACGCTGGAATAAGTGTCACCGTGATGAATATACAATGCACACAGCAGTCTATAATAAATACTCTCTCTACTACTCACGTTTCCACGCGTCTGTATCCACTGCATAAACACCCTACGAACAGTATCACCAACTGAACGTTAGTGTATTTATGCATTTGGTTTTCATTGTAATCCCACGACTAGATGTATTTAAACGCACAACGCATTAGTTTCGTTTTAATCTTTCCACCAGAACGTTCACCGTTAGCCAGCTATGCTGTCATGCAGGGGTCATAGTCCACTTCAGCAGCAGCAGCTCTTATCGCTGCTGTCAACATAGGGTACAGTGGGCCATTCACATAGGGCTGACGGGGGGAGTCTGCACACAGTGGTTTTATCGTGGTTATATAGTTGCGTCATATAGTGCTTAGGTCAGCACACGCTTGACAATCTGCTTAGGTCAGCACGCACTAGGTAACTGTCCTCACCGCTAGGTGTTTTATTGCGGTTATATAACCGCGTCATATAGTGCTTAGGTCAGCACGCACTAACGTTGATCGCTAGGGGACAATCTGCTTAGGTCAGCACACTGTCCTCGCCGCTATATAGCCGCACAATCAGGCTACTTTGAGAGGTACTTTGAGAGGTCTACTCTGCGGTAGGTCTACTCTGCGGTCCGTGCTTGTGTACATTCTACTCAGCTTATGCAGTGGTTTCATGCTAGGGGACAATCTGCTTAAGTCAGCACGCGCTAATCCGTGCTTGTGTACATTCTACTCAGCAGGTAAGACGTTGATCGCTAGGGGACAATCTGCTTAGGTCAGCACGCACTAGGTACGATGTTGATCGCTAGGGGACAATCTGCTTAGGTAAGCACACACTAGGTACGACGTTGGTCGCTAGGGGACAAATAAAATGCTCTCTACACTCACCGCTAGGCGGCAGCTCTAGTGTACTTAGGGGGTAATCAATCATCCAATTAGTATCAAATTACAAGGGTCATCAATCACGTTTTTTATAAGTAGGTTCCCGAAATTAATTAGTGTCAAAACAAGCCTTTGATCTTGTGTTATAAGTAGGTTCCCGAAAACGTTTAGTGGTCATTAAATTATTTTTTATAAGTAGGATTTTGAGGCCGAAATGAACGTCTATACTACTCAGAATGACTCAAGCTAAAACTCTGATCGTGTCGTGTCACCCGACGACGCTACGTTGCTGTCTTAAAGTGGTGGAGCGTTGTGCAATGTCCCATGTCCAATGGTTGAGATTTCACTCAGCAGATACAGAAACTAGATCACTGACCTGTGTTTGGCCACTGGCCCAACAGAACCAGTTGATACAATGATTAGGAAGAGAAAGACAATACATAGACGGTGGCAACATGGTATAGGTGAGCGTTGAGGCATCTAGTGGGAAGAAGAAGAAGCAGAAAACATGCAAACTAGACTGGACATTTGGTCAATGACCTTCATCTGATAGTACATTAAAGTAAACAGAATACAACGGACACATTAGAAGATCGAGGTTACGAGGATTTAATTCAACTGTTCCCATTTTGGTGCTTGCATGTAGGTCCCTAAACCTTCAGTCGACAGATCGTCAATTCATTTCTCAACTAAACACTTTTAAACTTTATTCTGTTCATTTTATAAACTGGTCATTAATTGATTGTGAAACGGTGGCGAGTTCAGTTTTGTGTTAACACGCTGATATTCACTGGAATATTTTAGAATATCGTTGCCGCTTCTAAGCAACTCATCAAACATCATATCTACTCAAATATGCTCCAACTAAGCTCAAAAAACTACGACAAGCAATACATAAACAAAAAGAATTCCCCAAACTACCAGAAACCTTCATCATAAACGAAAAAGAGAATACAACTTTAAAACAAATTACAGACGAATTTAATATTTTTTTGTTGGAATAGGTAAATCGATAAGCAACTCAATAGCTCTTCCTGCTAAGCAATTTGAAACACACCTAAGAGGAAACGATCCCGTAATTTTTTCCATGCAAAAATGACGTTGACGTGATCCGACCGAGAGGTAGATCGTACAGCGGGAGCAGTTTTGTTAAATGCCGTAAGTCTGGCTACACTTACATAAATTGTATGTGTTAAGAGGCGGTAGAAGGAGAAGGGAACCATCAAAATTAAGACAGAATGAGACCTTAAACGACACCTCTGACGGGCAGGTACGAACAGTGTGGGTGATCATCGTTAAACACCGAAAAATATGGAAAGTACATTAAAGTAAACAGAATACAACGGACACATTAGAAGATCGAGGTTACGAGGATTTAATTCAACTGTTCCCATTTTGGTGCTTGCATGTAGGTCCCTAAACCTTCAGTCGACAGATCGTCAATTCATTTCTCAACTAAACACTTTTAAACTTTATTCTGTTCATTTTATAAACTGGTCATTAATTGATTGTGAAACGGTGGCGAGTTCAGTTTTGTGTTAACACGCTGATATTCACTGGAATATTTTAGAATATCGTTGCCGCTTCTAAGCAACTCATCAAACATCATATCTACTCAAATATGCTCCAACTAAGCTCAAAAAACTACGACAAGCAATACATAAACAAAAAGAATTCCCCAAACTACCAGAAACCTTCATCATAAACGAAAAAGAGAATACAACTTTAAAACAAATTACAGACGAATTTAATATTTTTTGTTGGAATAGGTAAATCGATAAGCAACTCAATAGCTCTTCCTGCTAAGCAATTTGAAACACACCTAAGAGGAAACGATCCCGTAATTTTTTCCATGCAAAAATGACGTTGACGTGATCCGACCGAGAGGTAGATCGTACAGCGGGAGCAGTTTTGTTAAATGCCGTAAGTCTGGCTACACTTACATAAATTGTATGTGTTAAGAGGCGGTAGAAGGAGAAGGGAACCATCAAAATTAAGACAGAATGAGACCTTAAACGACATCTCTGACGGGCAGGTACGAACAGTGTGGGTGATCATCGTTAAACACCGAAAAATATGGAAAGTACATTAAAGTAAACAGAATACAACGGACACATTAGAAGATCGAGGTTACGAGGATTTAATTCAACTGTTCCCATTTTGGTGCTTGCATGTAGGTCCCTAAACCTTCAGTCGACAGATCGTCAATTCATTTCTCAACTAAACACTTTTAAACTTTATTCTGTTCATTTTATAAACTGGTCATTAATTGATTGTGAAACGGTGGCGAGTTCAGTTTTGTGTTAACACGCTGATATTCACTGGAATATTTTAGAATATCGTTGCCGCTTCTAAGCAACTCATCAAACATCATATCTACTGAAATATGCTCCAACTAAGCTCAAAAAACTACGACAAGCAATACATAAACAAAAAGAATTCCCCAAACTACCAGAAACCTTCATCATAAACGAAAAAGAGAATACAACTTGAAAACAAATTACAGACGAATTTAATATTTTTTTGTTGGAATAGGTAAATCGATAAGCAACTCAATAGCTCTTCCTGCTAAGCAATTTGAAACACACCTAAGAGGAAACGATCCCGTAATTTTTTCCATGCAAAAATGACGTTGACGTGATCCGACCGAGAGGTAGATCGTACAGCGGGAGCAGTTTTGTTAAATGCCGTAAGTCTGGCTACACTTACATAAATTGTATGTGTTAAGAGGCGATAGAAGGAGAAGGGAACCATCAAAATTAAGACAGAATGAAACCTTAAACGACACCTCTGACGGGCAGGTACGAACAGTGTGGGTGATAATCGTTAAACACCGAAAAATATGGAAAGTACATTAAAGTAAACAGAATACAACGGACACATTAGAAGATCGAGGTTACGAGGATTTAATTCAACTGTTCCCATTTTGGTGCTTGCATGTAGGTCCCTAAACCTTCAGTCGACAGATCGTCAATTCATTTCTCAACTAAACACTTTTAAACTTTATTCTGTTCATTTTATTAACTGGTCATTAATTGATTGTGAAACGGTGGCGAGTTCAGTTTTGTGTTAACAAGCTGATATTCACTGGAATATTTTAGAATATCGTTGCCGCTTCTAAGCAACTCATCAAACATCATATCTACTCAAATATGCTCCAACTAAGCTCAAAAAACTACGACAAGCAATACATAAACAAAAAGAATTCCCCAAACTACCAGAAACCTTCATCATAAACGAAAAAGATAATACAAATTTAAAACAAATTACAGACGAATTTAATATTTTTTTGTTGGAATTGGTAAATCGATAAGCAACTCAATAGCTCTTCCTGCTAAGCAATTTGAAACACACCTAAGAGGAAACGATCCCGTAATTTTTGCCATGCAAAAATGACGTTGACGTGATCCGACCGAGAGGTAGATCGTACAGCGGGAGCAGTTTTGTTAAATGCCGTAAGTCTGGCTACACTTACATAAATTGTATGTGTTAAGAGGCGGTAGAAGGAGAAGGGAACCATCAAAATTAAGACAGAATGAGATCTTAAACGACACCTCTGACGGGCAGGTACGAACAGTGTGGGTGATCATCGTTAAACACCGAAAAATATGGAAAGTACATTAAAGTAAACAGAATACAACGGACACATTAGAAGATCGAGGTTACGAGGATTTAATTCAACTGTTCCCATTTTGGTGCTTGCATGTAGGTCCCTAAACCTTCAGTCGACAGATCGTCAATTCATTTCTCAACTAAACACTTTTAAACTTTATTCTGTTAATTTTATAAACTGGTCATTAATTGATTGTGAAACGGTGGCGAGTTCAGTTTTGTGTTAACACGCTGATATTCACTGGAATATTTTAGAATATCGTTGCCGCTTCTAAGCAAATCATCAAACATCATATCTTCTCAAATATGCTCCAACTAAGCTAAAAAAACTAAGACAAGCAATACATAAACAAAAAGAATTCCCCAAACTACCAGAAACCTTCATCATAAACGAAAAAGAGAATACAACTTTAAAACAAATTACAGACGAATTTAATATTTTTTTGTTGGAATAGGTAAATCGATAAGCAACTCAATAGCTCTTCCTGCTAAGCAATTTGAAACACACCTAAGAGGAAACGATCCCGTAATTTTTTCCATGCAAAAATTACGTTGACGTGATCCGACCGAGGGGTAGATCGTACAGCAGGGAACGAGTTTTTGTTAAATGCAAATGAAGTCTGGCTACATAAATTGTATGTGTTAACAGGCGGTAGAAGGAGGAACATCAAAATTAAGATGAGACGCCAAGCGACACCTCTGGCGGGCGAATTTACGGAGCTTGGTGTGGGTGATCATCACGTTAGAAACACCGAAAATATGGGAAGAATTACATTAAAGTAAAGTAAGAATACATGGACACATTAGAAGATTGAGGTTGAGGATTGATTCAACTGTTCCCATTTTGGTGCTTGCGTAGGTCCCTAAACCTTCAGTCGACAGATCGTCAATTCATTTCTCAACTAAACACTTTTAAACTTTATTCTGTTCATTTTATAAACTGGTCATTAATTGATTGTGAAACGGTGGCGAGTTCAGTTTTGTGTTAACACGCTGATATTCACTGGAATATTTTAGAATATCGTTGCCGCTTCTAAGCAACTCATCAAACATCATATCTACTCAAATATGCTCCAACTAAGCTCAAAAAACTACGACAAGCAATACATAAACAAAAAGAATTCCCCAAACTACCAGAAACCTTCATCATAAACGAAAAAGAGAATACAACTTTAAAACAAATTACAGACGAATTTAATATTTTTTTGTTGGAATAGGTAAACCGATAAGCAACTCAATAGCTCTTCCTGCTAAGCAATTTGAAACACACCTAAGAGGAAACGATCCCGTAATTTTTTCCATGCAAAAATTACGTTGACGTGATCCGACCGAGAGATAGATCGTACAGCGGGAGCAGTTTTGTTAAATGCCGTAAGTCTGGCTACACTTACATAAATTGTATGTGTTAAGAGGCTGTAGAAGGAGAAGGGAACCATAAAAATTAAGACAGAATGAGACCTTAAACGACATCTCTGACGGGCAGGTACGAACAGTGTGGGTGATCATCGTTAAACACCGAAAAATATGGAAAGTACATTAAAGTAAACAGAATACAACGGACACATTAGAAGATCGAGGTTACGAGGATTTAATTCAAATGTTCCCATTTTGGTGCTTGCATGTAGGTCCCTAAACCTTCAGTCGACAGATCGTCAATTCATTTCTCAACTAAACACTTTTAAACTTTATTCTGTTAATTTTATAAACTGGTCATTAATTGATTGTGAAACGGTGGCGAGTTCAGTTTTGTGTTAACACGCTGATATTCACTGGAATATTTTAGAATATCGTTGCCGCTTCTAAGCAACTCATCAAACATCATATCTACTCAAATATGCTCCAACTAAGCTCAAAAAACTACGACAAGCAATATATAAACAACAAGAATTCCCCAAACTACCAGAAACCTTCATCATAAACGAAAAAGATAATACAACTTTAAAACAAATTACAGACGAATTTAATATTTTTTTGTTGGAATAGGTAAATCGATAAGCAACTCAATAGCTCTTCCTGCTAAGCAATTTGAAACACACCTAAGAGGAAACGATCCCGTAATTTTTTCCATGCAAAAATGACGTTGACGTGATCCGACCGAGAGGTAGATCGTACAGCGGGAGCAGTTTTGTTAAACTCCGTAAGTCTGGCTACACTTACATAAATTGTATGTGTTAAGAGGCGGTAGAAGGAGAAGGGAACCATCAAAATTAAGACAGAATGAGACCTTAAACGACACCTCTGACGGGCAGGTACGAACAGTGTGGGTGATCATCGTTAAACACCGAAAAATATGGAAAGTACATTAAAGTAAACAGAATACAACGGACACATTAGAAGATCGAGGTTACGAGGATTTAATTCAACTGTTCCCATTTTGGTGCTTGCATGTAGGTCCCTAAACCTTCAGTCGACAGATCGTCAATTCATTTCTCAACTAAACACTTTTAAACTTTATTCTGTTCATTTTATAAACTGGTCATTAATTGATTGTGAAACGGTGGCGAGTTCAGTTTTGTGTTAACACGCTGATATTCACTGGAATATTTTAGAATATCGTTGCCGCTTCTAAGCAACTCATCAAACATCATATCTACTCAAATATGCTCCAACTAAGCTAAAAAAAACTACGACAAGCAATACATAAACAAAAAGAATTCCCCAAACTACCAGAAACCTTCATCATAAACGAAAAAGAGAATACAACTTTAAAACAAATTACAGACGAATTTAATATTTTTTGTTGGAATAGGTAAATCGATAAGCAACTCAATAGCTCTTCCTGCTAAGCAATTTGAAACACACCTAAGAGGAAACGATCCCGTAATTTTTTCCATGCAAAAATTACGTTGACGTGATCCGACCGAGAGGTAGATCGTACAGCGGGAGCAGTTTTGTTAAATGCCGTAAGTCTGGCTACACTTACATAAATTGTATGTGTTAAGAGGCGGTAGAAGGAGAAGGGAACCATCAAAATTAAGACAGAATGAGACCTTAAACGACATCTCTGACGGGCAGGTACGAACAGTGTGGGTGATCATCGTTAAACACCGAAAAATATGGAAAGTACATTAAAGTAAACAGAATACAACGGACACATTAGAAGATCGAGGTTACGAGGATTTAATTCAACTGTTCCCATTTTGGTGCTTGCATGTAGGTCCCTAAACCTTCAGTCGACAGATCGTCAATTCATTTCTCAACTAAACACTTTTAAACTTTATTCTGTTCATTTTATAAACTGGTCATTAATTGATTGTGAAACGGTGGCGAGTTCAGTTTTGTGTTAACACGCTGATATTCACTGGAATATTTTAGAATATCGTTGCCGCTTCTAAGCAACTCATCAAACATCATATCTACTCAAATATGCTCCAACTAAGCTCAAAAAACTACGACAAGCAATACATAAACAAAAAGAATTCCCCAAACTACCAGAAACCTTCATCATAAACGAAAAAGAGAATACAACTTTAAAACAAATTACAGACGAATTTAATATTTTTTTTTTGGAATAGGTAAATCGATAAGCAACTCAATAGCTCTTCCTGCTAAGCAATTTGAAACACACCTAAGAGGAAACGATCCCGTAATTTTTTCCATGCAAAAATGACGTTGACGTGATCCGACCGAGAGGTAGATCGTACAGCGGGAGCAGTTTTGTTAAATGCCGTAAGTCTGGCTACACTTACATAAATTGTATGTGTTAAGAGGCGGTAGAAGGAGAAGGGAACCATCAAAATTAAGACAGAATGAGACCTTAAACGACACCTCTGACGGGCAGGTACGAACAGTGTGGGTGATCATCGTTAAACACCGAAAAATATGGAAAGTACATTAAAGTAAACAGAATACAACGGACACATTAGAAGATCGAGGTTACGAGGATTTAATTCAACTGTTCCCATTTTGGTGCTTGCATGTAGGTCCCTAAACCTTCAGTCGACAGATCGTCAATTCATTTCTCAACTAAACACTTTTAAACTTTATTCTGTTCATTTTATAAACTGGTCATTAATTGATTGTGAAACGGTGGCGAGTTCAGTTTTGTGTTAACACGCTGATATTCACTGGAATATTTTAGAATATCGTTGCCGCTTCTAAGCAACTCATCAAACATCATATCTACTCAAATATGCTCCAACTAAGCTCAAAAACTACGACAAGCAATACATAAACAAAAAGAATTCCCCAAACTACCAGAAACCTTCATCATAAACGAAAAAGAGAATACAACTTTAAAACAAATTACAGACGAATTTAATATTTTTTTGTTGGAATAGGTAAATCGATAAGCAACTCAATAGCTCTTCCTGCTAAGCAATTTGAAACACACCTAAGAGGAAACGATCCCGTAATTTTTGCCATGCAAAAATGACGTTGACGTGATCCGACCGAGAGGTAGATCGTACAGCGGGAGCAGTTTTGTTAAATGCCGTAAGTCTGGCTACACTTACATAAATTGTATGTGTTAAGAGGCGGTAGAAGGAGAAGGGAACCATCAAAATTAAGACAGAATGAGACCTTAAACGACACCTCTGACGGGCAGGTACGAACAGTGTGGGTGATCATCGTTAAACACCGAAAAATATGGAAAGTACATTAAAGTAAACAGAATACAACGGACACATTAGAAGATCGAGGTTACGAGGATTTAATTCAACTGTTCCCATTTTGGTGCTTGCATGTAGGTCCCTAAACCTTCAGTCGACAGATCGTCAATTCATTTCTCAACTAAACACTTTTAAACTTTATTCTGTTCATTTTATAAACTGGTCATTAATTGATTGTGAAACGGTGGCGAGTTCAGTTTTGTGTTAACACGCTGATATTCACTGGAATATTTTAGAATATCGTTGCCGCTTCTAAGCAACTCATCAAACATCATATCTACTCAAATATGCTCCAACTAAGCTCAAAAAACTACGACAAGCAATACATAAACAAAAAGAATTCCCCAAACTACCAGAAACCTTCATCATAAACGAAAAAGAGAATACAACTTTAAAACAAATTACAGACGAATTTAATATTTTTTTGTTGGAATAGGTAATTCGATAAGCAACTCAATAGCTCTCTTCCCATAAGCAATTTGAAACACACACCTAAGAGGGAGAAACGATCCCGTAATTTTTCCTTACGCAAATGACGTGCTGACGTGATCCGACCGAGAGGTAGAGATCACAGCGGGAGCAGTTTTGTTAAATGCCAAGTCTGGCTACACTTCTTACATAAATTGTATGTTAAGAGCGATAGAAGCAGAAGGGAAACCATCAAAATTAAGACAGAAGGAGACCTTTAAACGACACCTCTGACGGGCACAACAGTGTGGTGATCATCAAGCTAAAACACCGAAAAATATGGAAAGTGCATTGAAGTAAACATAATACAACAGACACATTAGAAGATCGAGGCTGCGAGGATTTAATTCAACTGTTCCCATTGTGTTACTTGCATGTAGGTCCCTAAACTTTCAGCCGACAGATCTTCAATTCATTTTTTAACTAAACACTTTTAAACTTGATTCTGTTCATTTTAGAAACTGTTCATTAATTGATTGTGACACGGTGGCGAGTTCGACTGAATAGTTCTGTGTTGAAACGGTTTGTCGGCTGATATTCACTGGAATATTTTAGAATATCGTTGCCGCTTGTATACAACACATCAAACATCATATCTACTCAAATGCTCCAAATTAAGCTCTCAAAACTACGACAAGCAATACATAAAAAAGAATTCCCAAACTAACAGAAACCTTCTTCATCATAAAACGCAAGAGAATACAACTTTAAAACAAATTACAGACGAATTTAATATTTTTTTGTTGGAATAGGTAAATCGATAAGCAACTCAATAGCTCTTCCTGCTAAGCAATTTGAAACACACCTAAGAGGAAACGATCCCGTAATTTTTTCCATGCAAAAATGACGTTGACGTGATCCGACCGAGAGGTAGATCGTACAGCGGGAGCAGTTTTGTTAAACTCCGTAAGTCTGGCTACACTTACATAAATTGTATGTGTTAAGAGGCGGTAGAAGGAGAAGGGAACCATCAAAATTAAGACAGAATGAGACCTTAAACGACACCTCTGACGGGCAGGTACGAACAGTGTGGGTGATCATCGTTAAACACCGAAAAATATGGAAAGTACATTAAAGTAAACAGAATACAACGGACACATTAGAAGATCGAGGTTACGAGGATTTAATTCAACTGTTCCCATTTTGGTGCTTGCAAGTAGGTCCCTAAACCTTCAGTCGACAGATCGTCAATTCATTTCTCAACTAAACACTTTTAAACTTTATTCTGTTCATTTTATAAACTGGTCATTAATTGATTGTGAAACGGTGGCGAGTTCAGTTTTGTGTTAACACGCTGATATTCACTGGAATATTTTAGAATATCGTTGCCGCTTCTAAGCAACTCATCAAACATCATATCTACTCAAATATGCTCCAACTAAGCTCAAAAAACTACGACAAGCAATACATAAACAAAAAGAATTCCCCAAACTACCAGAAACCTTCATCATAAACGAAAAAGAGAATACAACTTTAAAACAAATTACAGACGAATTTAATATTTTTTTGTTGGAATAGGTAAATCGATAAGCAACTCAATAGCTCTTCCTGCTAAGCAATTTGAAACACACCTAAGAGGAAACGATCCCGTAATTTTTTCCATGCAAAAATGACGTTGACGTGATCCGACCGAGAGGTAGATCGTACAGCGGGAGCAGTTTTGTTAAATGCCGTAAGTCTGGCTACACTTACATAAATTGTATGTGTTAAGAGGCGGTAGAAGGAGAAGGGAACCATCAAAATTAAGACAGAATGAGACCTTAAACGACACCTCTGACGGGCAGGTACGAACAGTGTGGGTGATCATCGTTAAACACCGAAAAATATGGAAAGTACATTAAAGTAAACAGAATACAACGGACACATTAGAAGATCGAGGTTACGAGGATTTAATTCAACTGTTCCCATTTTGGTGCTTGCATGTAGGTCCCTAAACCTTCAGTCGACAGATCGTCAATTCATTTCTCAACTAAACACTTTTAAACTTTATTCTGTTCATTTTATAAACTGGTCATTAATTGATTGTGAAACGGTGGCGAGTTCAGTTTTGTGTTAACACGCTGATATTCACTGGAATATTTTAGAATATCGTTGCCGCTTCTAAGCAACTCATCAAACATCATATCTACTCAAATATGCTCCAACTAAGCTCAAAAAACTACGACAAGCAATACATAAACAAAAAGAATTCCCCAAACTACCAGAAACCTTCATCATAAACGAAAAAGAGAATACAACTTTAAAACAAATTACAGACGAATTTAATATTTTTTGTTGGAATAGGTAAATCGATAAGCAACTCAATAGCTCTTCCTGCTAAGCAATTTGAAACACACCTAAGAGGAAACGATCCCGTAATTTTTTCCATGCAAAAATGACGTTGACGTGATCCGACCGAGAGGTAGATCGTACAGCGGGAGCAGTTTTGTTAAATGCCGTAAGTCTGGCTACACTTACATAAATTGTATGTGTTAAGAGGCGGTAGAAGGAGAAGGGAACCATCAAAATTAAGACAGAATGAGACCTTAAACGACACCTCTGACGGGCAGGTACGAACAGTGTGGGTGATCATCGTTAAACACCGAAAAATATGGAAAGTACATTAAAGTAAACAGAATACAACGGACACATTAGAAGATCGAGGTTACGAGGATTTAATTCAACTGTTCCCATTTTGGTGCTTGCATGTAGGTCCCTAAACCTTCAGTCGACAGATCGTCAATTCATTTCTCAACTAAACACTTTTAAACTTTATTCTGTTCATTTTATAAACTGGTCATTAATTGATTGTGAAACGGTGGCGAGTTCAGTTTTGTGTTAACACGCTGATATTCACTGGAATATTTTAGAATATCGTTGCCGCTTCTAAGCAACTCATCAAACATCATATCTACTCAAATATGCTCCAACTAAGCTCAAAAAACTACGACAAGCAATACATAAACAAAAAGAATTCCCCAAACTACCAGAAACCTTCATCATAAACGAAAAAGAGAATACAACTTTAAAACAAATTACAGACGAATTTAATATTTTTTTGTTGGAATAGGTAAATCGATAAGCAACTCAATAGCTCTTCCTGCTAAGCAATTTGAAACACACCTAAGAGGAAACGATCCCGTAATTTTTTCCATGCAAAAATGACGTTGACGTGATCCGACCGAGAGGTAGATCGTACAGCGGGAGCAGTTTTGTTAAATGCCGTAAGTCTGGCTACACTTACATAAATTGTATGTGTTAAGAGGCGATAGAAGGAGAAGGGAACCATCAAAATTAAGACAGAATGAGACCTTAAACGACACCTCTGACGGGCAGGTACGAACAGTGTGGGTGATCATCGTTAAACACCGAAAAATATGGAAAGTACATTAAAGTAAACAGAATACAACGGACACATTAGAAGATCGAGGTTACGAGGATTTAATTCAACTGTTCCCATTTTGGTGCTTGCATGTAGGTCCCTAAACCTTCAGTCGACAGATCGTCAATTCATTTCTCAACTAAACACTTTTAAACTTTATTCTGTTCATTTTATAAACTGGTCATTAATTGATTGTGAAACGGTGGCGAGTTCAGTTTTGTGTTAACACGCTGATATTCACTGGAATATTTTAGAATATCGTTGCCGCTTCTAAGCAACTCATCAAACATCATATCTACTCAAATATGCTCCAACTAAGCTCAAAAAACTACGACAAGCAATACATAAACAAAAAGAATTCCCCAAACTACCAGAAACCTTCATCATAAACGAAAAAGAGAATACAACTTGAAAACAAATTACAGACGAATTGAAAAAAAAAAATTTTGAATAGGTAAATCGATAAGCAACTCAATAGCTCTTCCTGCTAAGCAATTTGAAACACACCTAAGAGGAAACGATCCCGTAATTTTTTCCATGCAAAAATGACGTTGACGTGATCCGACCGAGAGGTAGATCGTACAGCGGGAGCAGTTTTGTTAAATGCCGTAAGTCTGGCTACACTTACATAAATTGTATGTGTTAAGAGGCGGTAGAAGGAGAAGGGAACCATCAAAATTAAGACAGAATGAGACCTTAAACGACACCTCTGACGGGCAGGTACGAACAGTGTGGGTGATCATCGTTAAACACCGAAAAATATGGAAAGTACATTAAAGTAAACAGAATACAACGGACACATTAGAAGATCGAGGTTACGAGGATTTAATTCAACTGTTCCCATTTTGGTGCTTGCATGTAGGTCCCTAAACCTTCAGTCGACAGATCGTCAATTCATTTCTCAACTAAACACTTTTAAACTTTATTCTGTTCATTTTATAAACTGGTCATTAATTGATTGTGAAACGGTGGCGAGTTCAGTTTTGTGTTAACACGCTGATATTCACTGGAATATTTTAGAATATCGTTGCCGCTTCTAAGCAACTCATCAAACATCATATCTACTCAAATATGCTCCAACTAAGCTCAAAAAACTACGACAAGCAATACATAAACAAAAAGAATTCCCCAAACTACCAGAAACCTTCATCATAAACGAAAAAGAGAATACAACTTTAAAACAAATTACAGACGAATTTAATATTTTTTGTTGGAATAGGTAAATCGATAAGCAACTCAATAGCTCTTCCTGCTAAGCAATTTGAAACACACCTAAGAGGAAACGATCCCGTAATTTTTTCCATGCAAAAATGACGTTGACGTGATCCGACCGAGAGGTAGATCGTACAGCGGGAGCAGTTTTGTTAAATGCCGTAAGTCTGGCTACACTTACATAAATTGTATGTGTTAAGAGGCGATAGAAGGAGAAGGGAACCATCAAAATTAAGACAGAATGAGACCTTAAACGACACCTCTGACGGGCAGGTACGAACAGTGTGGGTGATCATCGTTAAACACCGAAAAATATGGAAAGTACATTAAAGTAAACAGAATACAACGGACACATTAGAAGATCGAGGTTACGAGGATTTAATTCAACTGTTCCCATTTTGGTGCTTGCATGTAGGTCCCTAAACCTTCAGTCGACAGATCGTCAATTCATTTCTCAACTAAACACTTTTAAACTTTATTCTGTTCATTTTATAAACTGGTCATTAATTGATTGTGAAACGGTGGCGAGTTCAGTTTTGTGTTAACACGCTGATATTCACTGGAATATTTTAGAATATCGTTGCCGCTTCTAAGCAACTCATCAAACATCATATCTACTCAAATATGCTCCAACTAAGCTCAAAAAACTACGACAAGCAATACATAAACAAAAAGAATTCCCCAAACTACCAGAAACCTTCATCATAAACGAAAAAGAGAATACAACTTTAAAACAAATTACAGACGAATTGAAAAAAAAAAATTTTGAATAGGTAAATCGATAAGCAACTCAATAGCTCTTCCTGCTAAGCAATTTGAAACACACCTAAGAGGAAACGATCCCGTAATTTTTTCCATGCAAAAATGACGTTGACGTGATCCGACCGAGAGGTAGATCGTACAGCGGGAGCAGTTTTGTTAAATGCCGTAAGTCTGGCTACATTTACATAAATTGTATGTGTTAAGAGGCGGTAGAAGGAGAAGGGAACCATCAAAATTAAGACAGAATGAGACCTTAAACGACATCCCTGACGGGCAGGTACGAACAGTGTGGGTGATCATCGTTAAACACCGAAAAATATGGAAAGTACATTAAAGTAAACAGAATACAACGGACACATTAGAAGATCGAGGTTACGAGGATTTAATTCAACTGTTCCCATTTTGGTGCTTGCATGTAGGTCCCTAAACCTTCAGTCGACAGATCGTCAATTCATTTCTCAACTAAACACTTTTAAACTTTATTCTGTTCATTTTATAAACTGGTCATTAATTGATTGTGAAACGGTGGCGAGTTCAGTTTTGTGTTAACACGCTGATATTCACTGGAATATTTTAGAATATCGTTGCCGCTTCTAAGCAACTCATCAAACATCATATCTACTCAAATATGCTCCAACTAAGCTCAAAAAACTACGACAAGCAATACATAAACAAAAAGAATTCCCCAAACTACCAGAAACCTTCATCATAAACGAAAAAGAGAATACAACTTTAAAACAAATTACAGACGAATTTAATATTTTTTTGTTGGAATAGGTAAATCGATAAGCAACTCAATAGCTCTTCCTGCTAAGCAATTTGAAACACACCTAAGAGGAAACGATCCCGTAATTTTTTCCATGCAAAAATGACGTTGACGTGATCCGACCGAGAGGTAGATCGTACAGCGGGAGCAGTTTTGTTAAATGCCGTAAGTCTGGCTACACTTACATAAATTGTATGTGTTAAGAGGCGGTAGAAGGAGAAGGGAACCATCAAAATTAAGACAGAATGAGACCTTAAACGACACCTCTGACGGGCAGGTACGAACAGTGTGGGTGATCATCGTTAAACACCGAAAAATATGGAAAGTACATTAAAGTAAACAGAATACAACGGACACATTAGAAGATCGAGGTTACGAGGATTTAATTCAACTGTTCCCATTTTGGTGCTTGCATGTAGGTCCCTAAACCTTCAGTCGACAGATCGTCAATTCATTTCTCAACTAAACACTTTTAAACTTTATTCTGTTCATTTTATAAACTGGTCATTAATTGATTGTGAAACGGTGGCGAGTTCAGTTTTGTGTTAACACGCTGATATTCACTGGAATATTTTAGAATATCGTTGCCGCTTCTAAGCAACTCATCAAACATCATATCTACTCAAATATGCTCCAACTAAGCTCAAAAAACTACGACAAGCAATACATAAACAAAAAGAATTCCCCAAACTACCAGAAACCTTCATCATAAACGAAAAAGAGAATACAACTTTAAAACAAATTACAGACGAATTTAATATTTTTTTGTTGGAATAGGTAAATCGATAAGCAACTCAATAGCTCTTCCTGCTAAGCAATTTGAAACACACCTAAGAGGAAACGATCCCGTAATTTTTTCCATGCAAAAATGACGTTGACGTGATCCGACCGAGAGGTAGATCGTACAGCGGGAGCAGTTTTGTTAAATGCCGTAAGTCTGGCTACACTTACATAAATTGTATGTGTTAAGAGGCGGTAGAAGGAGAAGGGAACCATCAAAATTAAGACAGAATGAGACCTTAAACGACATCTCTGACGGGCAGGTACGAACAGTGTGGGTGATCATCGTTAAACACCGAAAAATATGGAAAGTACATTAAAGTAAACAGAATACAACGGACACATTAGAAGATCGAGGTTACGAGGATTTAATTCAACTGTTCCCATTTTGGTGCTTGCATGTAGGTCCCTAAACCTTCAGTCGACAGATCGTCAATTCATTTCTCAACTAAACACTTTTAAACTTTATTCTGTTCATTTTATAAACTGGTCATTAATTGATTGTGAAACGGTGGCGAGTTCAGTTTTGTGTTAACACGCTGATATTCACTGGAATATTTTAGAATATCGTTGCCGCTTCTAAGCAACTCATCAAACATCATATCTACTCAAATATGCTCCAACTAAGCTAAAAAAACTACGACAAGCAATACATAAACAAAAAGAATTCCCCAAACTACCAGAAACCTTCATCATAAACGAAAAAGAGAATACAACTTTAAAACAAATTACAGACGAATTTAATATTTTTTTGTTGGAATAGGTAAATCGATAAGCAACTCAATAGCTCTTCCTGCTAAGCAATTTGAAACACACCTAAGAGGAAACGATCCCGTAATTTTTTCCATGCAAAAATGACGTTGACGTGATCCGACCGAGAGGTAGATCGTACAGCGGGAGCAGTTTTGTTAAATGCCGTAAGTCTGGCTACACTTACATAAATTGTATGTGTTAAGAGGCGGTAGAAGGAGAAGGGAACCATCAAAATTAAGACAGAATGAGACCTTAAACGACACCTCTGACGGGCAGGTACGAACAGTGTGGGTGATCATCGTTAAACACCGAAAAATATGGAAAGTACATTAAAGTAAACAGAATACAACGGACACATTAGAAGATCGAGGTTACGAGGATTTAATTCAACTGTTCCCATTTTGGTGCTTGCATGTAGGTCCCTAAACCTTCAGTCGACAGATCGTCAATTCATTTCTCAACTAAACACTTTTAAACTTTATTCTGTTCATTTTATAAACTGGTCATTAATTGATTGTGAAACGGTGGCGAGTTCAGTTTTGTGTTAACACGCTGATATTCACTGGAATATTTTAGAATATCGTTGCCGCTTCTAAGCAACTCATCAAACATCATATCTACTCAAATATGCTCCAACTAAGCTCAAAAAACTACGACAAGCAATACATAAACAAAAAGAATTCCCCAAACTACCAGAAACCTTCATCATAAACGAAAAAGAGAATACAACTTTAAAACAAATTACAGACGAATTTAATATTTTTTTGTTGGAATAGGTAAATCGATAAGCAACTCAATAGCTCTTCCTGCTAAGCAATTTGAAACACACCTAAGAGGAAACGATCCCGTAATTTTTTCCATGCAAAAATGACGTTGACGTGATCCGACCGAGAGGTAGATCGTACAGCGGGAGCAGTTTTGTTAAATGCCGTAAGTCTGGCTACACTTACATAAATTGTATGTGTTAAGAGGCGGTAGAAGGAGAAGGGAACCATCAAAATTAAGACAGAATGAGACCTTAAACGACATCTCTGACGGGCAGGTACGAACAGTGTGGGTGATCATCGTTAAACACCGAAAAATATGGAAAGTACATTAAAGTAAACAGAATACAACGGACACATTAGAAGATCGAGGTTACGAGGATTTAATTCAACTGTTCCCATTTTGGTGCTTGCATGTAGGTCCCTAAACCTTCAGTCGACAGATCGTCAATTCATTTCTCAACTAAACACTTTTAAACTTTATTCTGTTCATTTTATAAACTGGTCATTAATTGATTGTGAAACGGTGGCGAGTTCAGTTTTGTGTTAACACGCTGATATTCACTGGAATATTTTAGAATATCGTTGCCGCTTCTAAGCAACTCATCAAACATCATATCTACTCAAATATGCTCCAACTAAGCTCAAAAAACTACGACAAGCAATACATAAACAAAAAGAATTCCCCAAACTACCAGAAACCTTCATCATAAACGAAAAAGAGAATACAACTTTAAAACAAATTACAGACGAATTGAAAAAAAATTTTTTGAATAGGTAAATCGATAAGCAACTCAATAGCTCTTCCTGCTAAGCAATTTGAAACACACCTAAGAGGAAACGATCCCGTAATTTTTTCCATGCAAAAATGACGTTGACGTGATCCGACCGAGAGGTAGATCGTACAGCGGGAGCAGTTTTGTTAAATGCCGTAAGTCTGGCTACATTTACATAAATTGTATGTGTTAAGAGGCGGTAGAAGGAGAAGGGAACCATCAAAATTAAGACAGAATGAGACCTTAAACGACATCCCTGACGGGCAGGTACGAACAGTGTGGGTGATCATCGTTAAACACCGAAAAATATGGAAAGTACATTAAAGTAAACAGAATACAACGGACACATTAGAAGATCGAGGTTACGAGGATTTAATTCAACTGTTCCCATTTTGGTGCTTGCATGTAGGTCCCTAAACCTTCAGTCGACAGATCGTCAATTCATTTCTCAACTAAACACTTTTAAACTTTATTCTGTTCATTTTATAAACTGGTCATTAATTGATTGTGAAACGGTGGCGAGTTCAGTTTTGTGTTAACACGCTGATATTCACTGGAATATTTTAGAATATCGTTGCCGCTTCTAAGCAACTCATCAAACATCATATCTACTCAAATATGCTCCAACTAAGCTCAAAAAACTACGACAAGCAATACATAAACAAAAAGAATTCCCCAAACTACCAGAAACCTTCATCATAAACGAAAAAGAGAATACAACTTTAAAACAAATTACAGACGAATTTAATATTTTTTTGTTGGAATAGGTAAATCGATAAGCAACTCAATAGCTCTTCCTGCTAAGCAATTTGAAACACACCTAAGAGGAAACGATCCCGTAATTTTTTCCATGCAAAAATTACGTTGACGTGATCCGACCGAGAGATAGATCGTACAGCGGGAGCAGTTTTGTTAAATGCCGTAAGTCTGGCTACACTTACATAAATTGTATGTGTTAAGAGGCTGTAGAAGGAGAAGGGAACCATAAAAATTAAGACAGAATGAGACCTTAAACGACATCTCTGACGGGCAGGTACGAACAGTGTGGGTGATCATCGTTAAACACCGAAAAATATGGAAAGTACATTAAAGTAAACAGAATACAACGGACATTAGAAGATCGAGGCCGAGGATTTAATTCAACTGTTCCCATTACTTGTGCTTGCATGTAGGTCCCTAAACCTTCAGGTCGACAGATCGTCAATTCATTTCAACTAAACACTTTAAACTTTATTCCGTTCATTCTATAAACTGGGTCATTAATTGATTGTGGAACAAGTGGCGAGTTCAGTTTTGTACAACACTGATATTCACTGGAATATTTTAGAATATCGTTGCCGCTTCTAAGCAACTCATCAAACATCATATCTACTCAAATATGCTCCAACTAAGCTCAAAAAACTACGACAAGCAATACATAAACAAAAAGAATTCCCCAAACTACCAGAAACCTTCATCATAAACGAAAAAGAGAATACAACTTTAAAACAAATTACAGACGAATTGAAAAAAAAAAATTTTGAATAGGTAAATCGATAAGCAACTCAATAGCTCTTCCTGCTAAGCAATTTGAAACACACCTAAGAGGAAACGATCCCGTAATTTTTTCCATGCAAAAATGACGTTGACGTGATCCGACCGAGAGGTAGATCGTACAGCGGGAGCAGTTTTGTTAAATGCCGTAAGTCTGGCTACATTTACATAAATTGTATGTGTTAAGAGGCGGTAGAAGGAGAAGGGAACCATCAAAATTAAGACAGAATGAGACCTTAAACGACATCCC